>JAOYMX010009871.1:3705-14889 GCA_025802355.1 Corythornis madagascariensis | reverse complement strand
CTGGGGGGAAGGGGAGTGAGAAGATTTATTTTGCCTTTTCCTTGGATAAAGAAATTGGGCTTTTTTTTTTTTTTTTTTTTTTTTTTTTTTTTTTTTTCCAGATGTAAAATAGCTCTATCTCTTCTGGAGAATATATTAAAAGTTGATTGTGAGGGAGGATTGGGTGGTCCAGGAGGTATGGTAGCAGTCTGTGAAGCACCTCACCTTTAAGTCATTTGTTGGAATCTGCTAATGGCCTGTAATATATTATGCAAATCCAATGAAAGTATTATTAAGTGCACTTTTGAGTCCTACTGCATTTGTAGAGGGTCCATCATAGCTGTTAACCTTAGAAATCAGGAAAAAGGTACATTAGAAATGAAAAAATATACAATGTACTGTACCTTTTATAAACCTTCAGATCAGGTGCTGATGGCATTTTCTAACCCTAATTTCTCTGACAATTTCTATTAAAATTGAGCATAATAAAAAGAGAGGAAACCTCCACAGTATTTCCTTTGTCACCCACTCACTTGGTAGAACTGTTGTTTTTCGGGTTGGGTTTTGGGTTTTTTTTTTTTGGAGTTAAGCAAACAACACAGTATAACAGACACTTCTTGTTCAAAAATACAAGGAAACGGGTGTCTGTCTCTGTTTAAAGCACTTATTTAGAAAGTGTGGGTGCCCATCTCAGCTTAGCAGTGTCAAATGGTGTAGGGTTATACTGTCAGAAGAGCACAACAGTCATGATGCCACAGACTAATTTAACTGAGGACTGTCTACCAAAGCTACAGAAATTACAAATTATTTGACTTGGTGCTTTGAGTCCTTAAGTGGGGAGCTGCTGCTGGGCAGTATATGTATTTCATATTAGACAGACAAAACCAGGTTTAAATCCCAGAATTCAGGAAGGAACAGAAATTTGAACTGACCACTCATTTTTGCTTTCTTTTCTGTTCATTAAATCAACCTTGCATATATGTTTTTATTGGTGCAGCTAGCGCACACAAACAGCAGGTGACTGGACTGTTCTCTTGTTGCCCTTATAGCACTACACTTAAAGAATTTTCCTGGGGTGTGGGTTTGAATGCACTCAAGCTACTGTCAGATCCAAGCCTCCTATCTTACTGCTGAACAGTATTTTAGATAACTATCTAAAGATAATAGCTAACATGATCCCTTTTAAAAAAGATCATATAGGTACCTAGACTGGGTAGTAACTTGACAGTAATGGAGGCACCTAATATGCCATTATGTTTTATAGGTTTAGCCTTGAGAGAGGTGTGGGTAACAACTCAGTTGTTACCTGACTTTAAATGACTTCCTGCTCTATATAAAATTTTCAGGGAACACTTTTCAGAGGTACCTGCATCTACATGTGGTTAGAGTCCCATCTATTTTCTTACCTCTCCAAAGCGGCTGGAGTCTTTTGAGAATATGTCATTAGTTTTGGAACAGCATAGACCACTGTGGAACTGGACCATATGGAATCTGTGGGGTCCTATAAGGTAGAGACAAATAATTTTATTCTTAAAGAATTGCTAAATAACATATAATTTCAAGAATGCAAAATTGTTCCAAATGTTAATAGTATACTTACACAATTCCCAAAGCAGGTGATATTTATAGAACTTTGTTTTTATTGGGCCTGTGCCATGAATAGCCTTATGAAACTGGGCCAGTGATTCTAGCACATTTTATAAACAAATTTTAATTCACTTTCAAAAGAAATATATGACAAATTAGATATTCAATCAGATGGAGAAAACATAAGTATAGTGGGAGTAATGAAATAACTGTGAAGATTGGGGTGAAAATGGACTGATCCAGAACAAATATGTCTTGTCTGTAATTTTTCTCTTGTTTTGATGAAACTGAAACTGATGCATAGAGCAAATGTAATTTCAACTGTCTTGCATTATGTCCTCTCTCTTCCCATAAAACTGGAGTCAGACATCCTCAGGGAATAGGATTATCACACACTCGGTAGTTTTGCCTCATTCCCCAAGATGAATTTTGGAGATGAATACATGTTTATATCTTAGAAATAACCAAAGAGCGTCTAGCAATGCATCTTAGTATTTATGAATTGGCTATTTTCTCAGGTCATTTATCTTCTTAAAATGAAATCAAATTAACTGTTGCTGTTGGCAGCTTGGTGTGGAATAATGCAGTTCTAAGACAAATGAAAAGCCTTCTTCTATGGATGACAAATGTGGTTAGAAAAGCAAAGCAGAAGTCAAGAGACCCTTTCGATGGAAAAAGTGTCACAGTGGTTTGAGGTCAGTTTGGGTAGCTGTGTAACAGTATAATTTATTATGTCCCTTTTAATCCTACCAATTTTTTGCAATGAGGCAATCTGAGTAATTTCAATTGACTCTACATTTCTACAAGTTGGGTGGTATGTTTATGCTTTATGAGCCATGGAACAAGGTTGTTTGAGATGGACATGCTTAACGATATTCTGTTTTGAGGACTCAGACTCTGGGCTAGCCTGGTTTGGCCTTGTTTCTTTCACAGGATGATTGAGACTAGTAGAGTGTAGCTTGTGTCTGTTGTATAAGGGGAGTTGACTGACAGTACTGTTGTATTTAAAGACTGTCCAAAATGGATTCTGACTGATAAGGAAAAAGAAAGTAATCATGGGGAGTTTTATGTGAGGAAGCCAATTTTACTGAGTTCTGGAGTTTTTATTTTACTTACTTACTAAACATAGTAACAAAGGATAAGCCAGCTTCAGACCGTTACCACTTCTCAAGGTTAATAACAGAGGTGTAACCAAATATAGCTTCTGCCTGCCTGCCTTAGTCACTTGAACAAATAGAAAAAAAAAGAGGGAATTAATGAAAAAAATACAGCAGATATAGAAAAATGAAGTGAAAACATAAACTTTCCAGAGACCAGAGAGAAGATGGTGTCTCTTTTAAGAAAAAAAACCACATTTTTCCTGTTTAACTATGTTAGTTTCTTTATTTATTTTGTGGGTTGTGCCTCCAAAATGTACCTGGAACAATCCATTGTACTGAATAGCTTAACTGTTTTTGGAAAAAAATTAGAATCAAGGTGGTATGATTTTTCTTCTAATAATGATGCTTTTTCTAGCTGGACCATTATTACCATAGTCTTCTGCCAGGCTGCATTCTTCCAGGCCGGAAACACATAGCTTATATGAGTTATACAAGTTGAGCTTATGCAAGCAGTGACAATTAAAGATTTGCCTTGGCCTAAAGGCTTTCTTAAAAAGTATGGTTAAATATTTGACAATTACAGTGTCAATATTGTGAATATTACAATGTCAAGCCTGAGAAAATTTATGAAAATACCAAAATACCCATATCAGAAATTTATGACAAAACACCTGCATGAATGAGGTGAAGGAAACTGAGCATGCTGAATTATTGCTTGAGTTACTAAACTCATGTAGCTTCACACAACCACACAAGGAAGTTGAGAGGCTAAAAATATAATCATCTCCAGCCATCATGATACATGGAAAATAGGTTCTATTGAAAAACCTGTTGTGTGGTTTTGCTTTTAAACAAAATCATGAGTATGTCTGATAAAGGACATTTTTTTTGATATTCTGTTCCTAAATTTCTCCAAGTTAAAAGACTGTACTTCACATGGCATTTTGATTAAAATAGTTGTATCAGATAAATACAATGGGGCGCACTTTCATAACCTTCTCTAAGAATGGAAAGCCAAGTTATTTGTTAACTCACCCTCACTACCCCTTTCCACTGCCTTACGGCCAAGTACCCAAATGCCAGACAAAACTGACTGAGCAAAAACTGTAATAACACTGCTTAGCTGCAGCCAGGATCTCTGCGCTGAGCACTGTGAAGAAAGACAGTTACATGATGAGGAAAGTAGAGAAAATTGCAATACTGTCATAGAAATGCTAAGCTGTGAACTTGCAGTTCGCCTTTAGCATGTTCATCATGTTGAGCTCTTCAGACACTGGAACTGTGATCCAGTTTTCCTTTCCTCTGTAAACAAAAGCTTCTGAGCTTTAAGTTCACACATATTTTACAGGGGTGTAAGTAGAATGTGAGTCAGCTGTTTAAGGTATTCATATATCACAATGTATAAGTGCCTGAGGCTTAGTGATGATGTCACATGTTAATCTTTTTTTTGATGGAAACACACAAACCTAGTTACATCACTTGCAAGACAGGTGATCTAGTGGTTAGGGTTCAGCACTCTCACTGACACGGCCTGGGTTCAATTCCCAGTCAGGGAAGATTCTTTGTTACTTGGTCTAGGTAATCCTGCTCTGGCAGGGGCGTTGGACTAGATGATCTTCTAGGTCCCTTCCAACCCCTAACATTCTGTGATTCTGTGATTACTCAGAAGCAGAGTTATGCAGTTTCCTGTGCAACGTGAGGTAATTCTGATGCAAATAAAGAAGCAGTGCTGAGTAACAGTCACTTACATAAATGACTACCTCATATTTTTCTTCACCATTTTCCTTCAGGTAGTCATCTGCACAGAGCTTTCTTTATACATTTTTGTTTTCCATTATGAGTTATATCTGCCCATAGAAGTAAAACAAATTCTCCTTATCTGCTATAGAACAACAGTGTGACACTGTACAGATGCAAAACTTTAATCTTCATCATCTCTTCTTATTGTTCCAGCAAAACTGGATTAGTATCCCGGAGAAGACTAGCAGTGTTCACTGAAAGCCATGTGACTGTTGAGCACACACATTAAATGTTGTATTGAAAATGGATGATGGAAGAGATCACTATTGCACCTAACACACAGGCAGGTGATGAAAGAAAGGGGTAGCCCCTCCTAAAATTTTTTTTTTGGACATGTATTTATAGAAAATTTTTATATTGTGTTTTATAGAAGTGTCTAATTTAAGTTCTAATTGGGCTTTGGCCTTTCTCATTTTCTCCATGTATAACCTTACAGCATCCCTGCAGAAAATTGCCTGTCCCTTGTTGCAAAAGTCATAAACTCTTCTTATTTTTTCCTTTTTCTTTTTTTTTTTTTTTTCCCTGAGCTCCAGCATATACAGGATGTACTTTCATTTGTATGGCAGTATGGATGGATGATGATTATAGGAACTAATTCTGAATTTCTGAATATGACATAGTAATTTGTCCTAATATCAGTGGAGCTGACCCAATAATAGTGAAGGAAAACCATATATTTAGATGATCTAATGAACTTCTGATCATTACATGGAAACATTTCTTCCTTTGCTGTTAAACAGTGAACTCTGACTTGGGAAGCTAACCAACAACATGTAATTCCTCTCTCCAGGACCCAGCAGATCACCCTCTTTCGCCCACTGACTGATAGCACTGGGATCTACTATCCTACATTGCAAGATGTGATTAAGTGCAAGATTTTCTTCCTGAAAGGGTTGACACTGCTTTCTTATAATCGAAACAATGCTGTTTCAGAGATCTTTCCCTAGAATTCATTCTGCTGTTGTTGGGAATTCATTCTGCTGTTGTTCTCTGACTTTGGAGTTAGCTCAGACCTATGGTGTCTTTAATTTTCCATCCCTAAGCGTATTGTTCAGTCTTTTGCAGTTCACCGCTAAAAGTCTAATAAATGAACTCTCAATTAATTCTATTGTTTTCTCAGCTTTAGACTAAATATTGTCGACCATTTCAGCCCCTTACTTCTCTATTGTGCCTAGTAAATTTGTCTACATGGAAACTCATCAGAGTCCAAGAGACTAAACTATTTCATGCCACTTGTAGATCATGATACTGACAATGACCATGTGGGAAAATACATCTGCTCTAACCTCACCAGCCAGTGAACTGAAAACTTAAAGGCTGAGACCTCATTAACTTAACAGTTAACAGGAGGAACAGCTTATCCATAAGAGAAAGGATTGTTGGATTTAGTGAATCCAAGCTCAAATATGACTATGCAGAAAAGATGCCTACACTTAATGAGCTGCAAAATTTCTCACAAAACATGAATTGATGAAATCAGATTTAGGAAAGATTTATATAATAATTAAAAATAACTGGTAATTTAATATTTTTTAATTCCAATTAAAAATGTGCTTACTGTCTTTTATGTTACAGTCAAACAAAAATTTTACTCAGCATCCTATCATATCTGATCATGCTTTTTTTTTCAGCCAGAATGAACACCCCAACTTTCTTATGACAGATGCACAAGGATCTGTATGCAGGATTCAGAAATATTTGGTTTGTGTGGCAGGGCTTGATAGAGGGAGAGGGGCGACAGGGATGGCTCCTGTAAGAAGCTGCTAGAAGCTTCCCTGGCTCCAAAACACACTGGCCAGAGGCCAAGGCTGAACCCATCAGCAACAGGGGAAGTAATAACATGTGCAGTGGAAAGCAGAGTGGGATGTGAGAGAAGAACCTGTGCAGACACCAAAGTTACAGAAGAAGGAGAGAGGGAGATATGCTGGAGCAGTGATTCACTCAAAACCTGTAGTGAGACCACAGGCGATCCACCTTCAGCCTATGGATGTTAATGGTGGAGCAGATGCCTGCCTGCAGCCTGTGGAGGACCCCAGGACAGAACAGGTAGCTGTGCCTGAAGAGAGGCATGTGGCTGTAGTAGTTCAGGTCTTGTGGGGCAGTGTGCTGGCATTTTTGAAAACAAGAAGGCGTTTCAACCCTCAATGGTAAAAGCTATGCACTCAACCCCATCCCTGAGCTGCTTATACACCAATGCAGACAGCACAGGGATTAAACAGGAAGAACTTGAGATATGTGTGTGGTCACAGGACCACCATCTCATTGCAATTACTTTGAGAATGTGGGACAAATCACACGACTGGAATGTTGTCATGGATTATTGTTCTATCTTTAGAAAAGATAGGGCAGACAGGTGAGGTGGTGGAATTAAACCTGTCAGGGTTTAATTTTAATTTCCAAGATTGGAAAAGACCTTTAAGATCTTCTAGTTCAATCATTAACCTAACACTAGAATAACCATATCCCTTATATGACAGAGTAATTGGCATCTATCAAGCTCTCCCTAGGGGTGGATGAAAAGTGAGTTGAGACTTTCTGGGTAAGGATTAAGGGGCAGGCTAACTTGGCAGACAATGTTGCAGGTGTTTATTACAGGCCACCTGATCAGGAAGGCCTCAGATGAGGCCTTCTACAGGCAGATGAAAGTATCATCACAATCAAAGGCCTTGGTTCATATGGGGAACTTCAACCACCCTTATATCTGCTGGAAGACCACAAAGTCAGTCATGTACAGTCCAGGAGGTTCCTCCAGTGTATAGATGATAGCTTTTTGACTTAGGTGGTGAAGAAGCCAACAAGGAAACATGTGCTACTGGACCTAGTATTGACAAAAAGGGACTGGTGCAGGACATTATGCAGGCAGCCTTAACTGTAGTGATCATGAAAAAATAAAGAGTTCAGGATCATGAGTATGCACAAAACAACAAATAAGAGTGCAACCATGGACTTCAGAAGGACTAATTTTGACCTCTTTAAGAAACTGGAGAAATTCCATGGGTTAGGGCTCTAGAAGGTAGGGGGGCTCAATAGAGATGTTTGATATTCAAACATCACTTTCTCCAATCTTGAGGTTGGTGCATTCCTAAGAACAAGAAATTGAGCAGGGGAAGCAGGAGGCCTGCATGGTTGAGTAGGGAGCTTCTGAAAAAACTCAAGTGGAAGAAGATAGTATACAGCACGTGGAAGAAGGGACTGAGCAGGTCCAGCAGGGCAACTTCCCTCCCTAGTAGGTTCACTTGCTAGCTGTGAAAGGAAGTTATCTTCCATATGACTGTTCTCTTTTTGCCGTGTTGTATTTCTAGCAGATATCTGGGACGTTGAAGTCCACCATGAGTACAAGGGCAGGTGAACCTGAGACTTTCCCAGTTGTTTATACTATGTTTCATCTGCCTCTCTGTCTTGATTGTGTGGTCTATAACAGACTCCTACAGCAATAACAGCCTTGTTGTCCTTCCCCCTGATTCTGAGCCATAGACACTCAATATTGTAATAATTATAATGAAGTTCTAAACAGTTGTAACAATCCCTATCATATAGGACCACCCCACTACCCCTCTTTTCTTGTCTGTCCCTTCTAAATGAAGGTCTTGTAGCCATTGATTGCATCACTTCTTTCCTGTAAGACATCCCACCACATTTCAGTGACAGTTGTTATAATTTTCCTGAGGCACCATGGCTTCTAGCTCCTCTTGTTTGTTGACCATGATACATGCATTAGTTTAGATGCACTTCAGCTGGGCTAATGTTCTGGACACCTTTTCTGGGGGTGGAAACCCTAATTCCTACCTGATCATTCTCAGGTGTTTCCATGGCTTCTAACTTATCAAAACCCCTTGTATCTTTTCTGCTCCATGTATTTACAGCCTCTACCTCTACTGAGGAAGTAGAATAGGGGTCCTCACTAGCACCCATATTACAAGCACTGGCATGCTTCCTCCAGTCTTGTTCCTCTAGTAGGCCCTCTTATAATCCCCTACTTCTTCCAATCTAGTCTAAAGCTCTTTCAGTGAGCCCTGTTAATTCTTGTCCCAGGATCCTTTTCATGTCTGATTAATCTTATAATCCTATGAGGGCATGACTGGGTGGATAGATGAGGCGAGAGCAATGGATGTTGACTTCAGCGAGGTTTTTGACACTGTCTCCCTTGGCATCCTCATAGACAAGCTTAGTAAATGTGGATTAGAAGAATGGACAGTGGGGTGGATTGAAATCTGGCTGGAAGATAGAGTTCAGAGGGCTGTGATCAGTGGCATAGAATCTAGCTGGAAGCTTGTAACAAGTGTTTTCCCTAGGAGTCAATGCTGTGTCCAGTCCTGTTCAGTATATTCATCAATTACCTGTATGAAGACATAAAGTGTACCCTCAGCAAGTTTGATGATGACACAAAACTGTGAGGAGTGATGACACACCAGAAGGCTGTGCTGCCATCCAGTGAGATCTGGACAGGCTGGAGAGGGGCTGAGAAAAACTTTATGAAATTCAACAAGGGCAAGTGTAGGATATTGAATTTAGGAAGAAATAACCTCATGTATCAGTACAGGTTAGGGGCCAGCCTGCTGGAAAAAGCTCTGTGGAAAAAGACCTGCTGGATAACAGAGTCCTGTTTGATAACAGGATGACCATGAGCCACCAGTGTAACCTTATGGCCAATTAGGCCAATGCCATCCTGGAGTGCATCAAGAAGAGTGTGATTGCAGGCTGAGGGAGGTTATATTCCCCCTCTGCTCTACCCTGGTGAGGCCATAGCTCAAGTACTGTGTCCAGTACTGGACTCCCTGGCTCAAAAAAAAGAATAAGGAACTGCTGGAGAGGGCAAATCAAAGGGCTACAAAGAAGATTAGGGGACTAGAACAGCTCTCTTATAAGACTGATGAATTTAGGTCTCTTTAGTCTGGAGAAGAGAATGCTTGCAGGGGGGAGTGGGGAGAAATCTTATCAATGTTAATAAATACTTAAAGGGTGGGTGTCAGGAGGATGGGACCAGTCTTTACAGAATCACAGAATGTTAGGGGTTGGAAGGGACTTAGAAGATCATGTAGTCTAATCCCCCTGCCAGAGCAGGATCACCTAGACCAAGTCACACAGGAACAGATCCAGGTGGGTCTTGAGTTTCTCCAGAGATGGAGACTCCACAACCTTCCTGGGCAGCCCCTTCCAGAGCTCTGTCACCCTTACTGAGAAAAAGTTCTTCCTTGTGTTGACCCTAAACCTCTTGTGCTCCAACTTGCACCCATTGCCTCTTGTCCTGTCATTGGATGACATTGAGAAAAGTCTGGCTCCATCCTCCCTACACTCACCTTAAACATATTTGTAGACATTGATGAGGTTCCTCCTCAGTCTCCTCCAGGCTAAAGAGTCTTTTTTTCAGTGGTGCCCAGTGACAGGACAAGAGATAATGGACACGAACTTGAACATAGGAAGTTCCATCTAAACAAGAGGAGGATGTTCTTCACTTTGAAGGTGAAGGAACACTGGAAGAGGCTGCCCAGAGAGGTGGTGGAATCTTTCTCTGGAGTCATTAAATACCTGCCTGGTTGCATTCTGGTGTGACCTTCTCTAGAACCTGCTTTAGCATCAAGGTTGGACATGATGATTTCCACAGGTCCCTTCCAACCCCTACCATTTGTGATTCTGTGATTCTGTGAAAGCCGTGACTGAGTCCACACTGGAGCAATCTGTTCTTGAAGGACTATACTAAACAGAAGGGATGGCACATTGGAGCAGTTAATGAAGAACTGCTGTGCATGGGAAGGAGTTATGTTAGAGAACTTTATGCAGGACTGTCTCCTGTGGGAGTGACTTTACCCTGGAGCAGGGCAAGACTATGACAAGTCCATCCCCTGAGGATGAGGAGTGGCAAAAACTGCATATGATGAACTGAAACCCCATTACCTATCCCCCTCTGATGCCAGGGAGGAGATAGAGCAAATCAGGAACAAAGCTGTGCCTAGGAAGAAAGGAGAGGTGGGGGAAAGGTGCTTTTAAGATTTTATTTTCATTTTCCTACTCTGATTTGATTGTTAGCAAATTAAATTGATATATTTTTTTTTTCCCATATTGAGTGTTTTGCCCATGACCATAATTGTTAAGTAAGCTACCTGCCTTTGTCTCTACCCATGATTCCTTTATTGTATTTTCTCCTCCCCAGTCTACTGTGGGGAAGTTGTGAGTGAGTGGCTGTGTGGTGCTTTGTTGCTCTCTGTGCTTAAACCACAACATCATTTTATTCCTTAACTTTCTCTCTGATGATCTAGGTTTACTGACGATCATATAATAAAGACTGTTTTCAGTTTTTCTATAACTTTTATGTTCTATTTTTTTTTCCTCTCAGCTCTTCAACATTTCCATATTCTACTTTGTTTGGGTACCAAAATTAGAAATGGCACAATATCCTAATTTTGATGAAGAATGAAGATGAAGAAGAATTTTCTGTTTCTATTAAACATTTTTCTATTTTAATAACCAAGGATCAATTAGTCCACTATTTTGGTACACTGGGATGACATTCTCAAAGATTACAATCCAAGGCGTTTTTTTAAGTCAGTGTTTCCCAGACCAGATTCTCTTTCTCTGCAACTATCAACCGTGGACTTCCAGTGGATTGTCTTGCTTTGGTGTTGATCAAATATATCTTGATTAAGTTTTTATTTTTGGACCTATCATATTTCTTGGAGATGAGAAAGGAGAATTTTTTTTTCCCTTTTTTTCTTGAAAAGAT
>JAOYMX010009868.1:8214-31686 GCA_025802355.1 Corythornis madagascariensis | reverse complement strand
TATATAAAAAAAATAAAAGAAGAAAATGGGTTCCTGAAGTAATTTAAACATTACTACTCCACGACTAGAGGGAAAGGTCAAAATTTAAGTAAGCTGAAAGGAACATGAATGGCAAAATAAAACGCAGGAACAAAAAGATGAAAAGCCGAAGCGGAATGACTCTGCAAACAGGAGATGAAGCACGCATGCTTTGGGCCACTCTGACTTCCATGCCCGCACTGGGGAAGGGAGAGACGCAGGGAGGACGGTTTTTGGTAAAGAGGGTTAAAAAAAGGGGTAGGAGAGGAGGTGTCCATCTAAATGGGTTGGGTTGTTACCTTCGGTGTTGGTGCTGCTGCTGCTGTATATATTTCGCAGGCTACCAACACGGTTTAGTTTCCAAGCTTTGCGTTTGGCTGCGTCCAGAGAGCAGAAAGGGGAGAGAAAAAAATAAGAGAATAAAAATAACGAAAAAGGAGGAAAAAACTACAAACAAACCATAAAATGAAAAAGGGGAAAAAAGAAACATCAAAATAGCATGTGAAGTAAAATACAAGCACAAGCCTGTTAACACACGAAGAGCTAGAGACAGAAAATGCACACGGGACTATACAGCCTCTCCAATCCACAGAAAGCCTCTGATTTGAGTGTGTTTTTTTCAAGTCTCTACAACATGACATGATTTGACAAGATTAAATGGATCTGCTGTTGGAATCGACAAAAACAGACCAGCAGAAGTAAAACAAATGCAGGAAGGATTTATACAGAGGATACAGGACTAGATAAAGCAGCTACTGTAAAATGTGATTTAATTAATAACAAAACAGAGCCAGCCAAGAACTGCTCTGCCTTGAGCCTGAACTGATAACTTGGTGCCTGTAGTTCACCTTTAAATCACCTTTTTACACCATTACATCTTACCTCAGCTTCTAAAGGTGATGATGTAATGGCCTGAAATCCTTGTAACAACAAAGCCTGTTATTTGTGGCACTGAGCTTGGAGGCATTATTTAGTTATTTTGAAGAGCATCAAGCAGACATTGATGCAATTGATGTTCATGGACCTCCTCCCTCCTCCCCAGGCACATCACTGCAGCATAAGAATGTTTATTTGGGAAGAGAGAAAAAAATGGTACTCTTTTAGCACCACCTGCCTTACTAAAATTTCCCAAACTTAGAGATTTTCTGAGTTCCCCGCTGCATTTTTATAATTAGCAGAAAACACTGCTAAGAAGTACTCCACTGCTGCCCTTGTTAGCAGAAAGAACATTTTCACATTCTTTAAAATCGTCATGTTTTGCCTCAAGAGTGAATTCACAGCATGAGAAATGCGTTCAATCAACAAGATGTTTAGCTTGAGTTTCATCAGAAAGGAGCTGTGTAAAACCTCTGAGTGCACCATGGCGCTGCTGGCACCTCTCAATGACTAAAATTAGAGATGCCCCCTCCCCTTCACCCATGGATGTCCCCCGCATCTGGGGAAGGAACCATGTATCTGCTGAAAGTGTCATCTCTACAGGCTTTCTAGCCACCATGTTAACTCACCCAGGCAAGAAATAATGATACAGCACTGCTGGGCATGCAGCTATTTAGAACAATCTGTTTTACAGGAGCAGTGAAGAGATCTTAGGGGTCAGTGACAAATGGAAAAGCATCCAGACCTCCTCCTGAGCTGCCTTTCTCAGCAGGTCACCCAGCTCTCCTGCCTACAGACAGTGGAGAGCTTTGAATTTGGAACTGAGACTCTGACAAAGGACAGCATCAGCAACATTAATTATGATTAATTTATAAGATGGAAAAGTGTTCATTCAGTATAGAGCCTGTTATGAAGAAACTCGTATGGTAAATCTGGAGTAAGACCATTCTCTCCTTCACCAGAGATGCTCCTCACCCTTTAGAATGACATGAACATGGCACAACATAGCAAGTACTGTGATACAATGTTAATTGGAAATTTTATCGTCTATATTTATGAGATAACTTTTTTAGTGTCCCACAAACCTCAGAGGAAATGGCTGCTTCAACAGAAAAAGGAACAGTGACGTGAAGTCATTGTGACCTTTAACAAAAAGCTCGATTTTCAGCCAAGAAGCTAAGGTTGGAAGAGAAATGCCTCAACACTTCAGACTGGTAAGCTCCATAGTGTTTTAATAAAGCTATCTTTATGGCATTAATGTCACTCAAAAGGAGGACTGGGTGTCTGAGTGACATCTTTTAGAAAGCATCTCACTGAAATGCAAACAGATGTTAGCTGGAAAGCTAAGTTAGATCTACCTGAAATTTACAAGTTCATCATATCTAAAAATATCTTAATTGGGTGCATCCTTCAACGTGAAAAAAAATTACTCAGTTTTAAGACCTGTTTAACAAGTCCCATCATCTACAGAGACACAATTTCCCAGCAGAAAACTTGTTTTTTTCTGAAAAACATTTACATATAAATAGGCAAGATCGAGGTTTGGCACCCCTCAGAAAGGGAAGATGTCTCCAGTACAAAGACCCTTTCCCAGTCCCTTTTCATTTTTCACACTTTAATGGCACGTTAGACTATGGCCATATGAGCAGGAAGGGAACTTGCAGCCTGCTTTTCTATTAACCTATTGATGAAATAATCCATTTTAATGTGTTAAGTGTCATGCCTTCTTTTTTTTCTTCTCTTTAAACAAATGGGCTTTGCAGTGATGCTGAGGTCCCAGTACTTCCGAGTGCATCCTTTAGCACTGATTAGGCTCCAGTCTGCTTCCTTGCAGGGCTCTGCTGGCTTTGAGGATTCGCTATTATCAGCAGCAGGGTTTGGGCACTGCCAAGTGCAGCCTCGCCAGGGTGATTGATGTGTGTGTGGACACCAGGGCCTGGCTTAACCATCCTACCCTGCGTGCCTTCAAAATTACATCCTGTCTGCACAGTTTTGTTGCCTACCAACAAGGCCTTGTCATTATTTGCCTGGATTGTCTTTGACTTATATCTCAGGATATTCAGGCTGTCTGGCCTGGGCTCACTTGCTGGTTCAAAAGTTAATTCAACAAATGCTCTTGTTGTCAACTCTGGATCTATTGATCTATCTACGCTTAAATAAACAAACCCCAACTGGTTTCCAATAAAAAGTTAGAAAAAATACTTAATTCCATTATTTAACAGCAAACAAAGCTCCCTAATTAGAAATACCCTTAAGGCAGACTGATTTGAAGTGTTTTCTGGAAGCCACCAAGAAGTGTCTCTAACTGAAGACCTTACAAAAACCCAGATAAACACCTGTTTCAAACATTAGATACCTGGAATGAAGTTCACTATTTCCCAGAAGACACCTGGTATTTAATTTAGCTTGTACTGAAGTCGCAACTAGTATTCTGCCTAGTATGTTGTGCTACCACAATCTGAATGACTAACGGCTTTTAATAATGCTTCAAGAAAATATTTTATTCACTTTGACACTTGCCCTGATCTCTGGCTTCACTGCTGACAGGAAAACAACACCTCGCAGCAATCAAAGGAGTTCCCCATATCCCAAGCAGTGTGTGGACATGGTGTAGCAGTGCAGGTTCTGCTCTTATCCAAGCTCATTAACTCCAGAAATTCAGATTGCTAAGATTAAACTCCTATCTTCACCAGGCAAATTAATTTGTGCATCTGAATGCTCAATCTGGAACAGCACAAGAAGTCATTATCTGTCACCTAATGGCACAGAGCTTGCCTTCTTAACAACCCTGCAAAACAACATTCGGATGGCTGTAACCTTCAACTTGACACCAGCCATCATCCAGCCATTCCTCCCACAGGAAGAGATCACAGTGCACCCAACCATGGAAGCTTTGGCTCTCAGAGGCTGAGATTTTTTAAAAAATTTTATTATTTTTCTTTTTAAGATGAAGGGCAAAAGTGATTTAATAGAATCATAGAATGGTTTGGGTTGGAAGGGACCTTCACAGCTCATGTAATCAAACTCTCCTGCAGTGAGCAGGGACATCTGCAACTAGAGCAGGTTTCTCACAGCCCCATCCAACCTCACTAGGAATGGTTCCAGGGATGGGGCATTGACCGCCTCTCTGGGCAACCTGGGCCACCGTCTCTCATCACCTTCAGCATCAAAAATATCTTCCTTCTCTCTAGTTTAAATCTCCCTCTTTGTGTTTAAAACCATCACCCCTTGTCCTGCACAACAGGCCCTGCTAAAAAGTCTGTTCCTTCAAGTATTGAAAGTACTGACAAGAAAGTTAAAAAACATGACAAGCAGTGACAAAACTCCTGCTTCACCAGCCACATGAGAACAGTACATTTTTCAGATCTACATCATGGACCTTTAAAAACCCATACAAATCTGGAAGAGTCTACTATGATGGCTTTCCTATGAAGAACCTTAACAAACTGCTTAAACACAATTTAGGACTCTTGTGATTTGATTTGAAGAAATTCTCTAGACTGGATGTTGCAAGCAAAGAGAGGAGCATATATGCTGTATGTAAAATTGGCTTGTTTATATATTTTAAATGTGTACATCAAAGTGAGAATAGGTATGTCAGTGTATGAAGAAAAAAAAACTAGGTTCTAGGTGTAACCTCTTGTTAAGATACAGAGTAAAAGGAATGTTAATCACTCAATTACCATATATCTTGGTATTCGTGCACAACTTTAAATCTGTAACAAAATGTTAACAAAAAAAATATCTGAAGACAGAATTTTTGTGTTTGACTTTGAGAGGGATACTATTTATTCTGTGTTAAATAATCTACTTCTCCTGTCTAATTTTGATTAGGTGGAATTTATAGTAAATACCTTTAGAAATAATACCCCTCTATTTCTAAAAGCAATAGATGATTTCAGAAAGCACATTCAGCCATGTGTGATCTGAGGATACATCTGCTTGAGACCTGTGAAGTTCTCTAAGGATGCTTAAGACAACATACTCAGCAAAACATCAGGTTAACCCCCTTCATCTTGCTCAAAATCAGTTCTTTGCACATTTGGAGAAGCAGAAATTTCATTTTATTCTTTGGAGAGCCAAAATATGTACAGTCTCACCCTAAAAGTCTTTCTCAACTGCTACTGGAGAAAATACAGATGCATTTGTGTCACTGCTGGTTTCCATGTGGCAGAGTTCTTTGTTGATTAGATAAATAGTCCTCAGATAGCTGATTAAAAAATGATGTAGCCGTTAGGTTGTGTGTCCAAGCCTTGTCAGCCATGTTGGATGTTAAAGTGTGCATGAATTACATCCCTGGAGTGTGCTGAACAGTGCTGATTAAATGAGGCACGCCACAGCCCTCAGCATCAATTATCAGAAATAATAGGATCTTTTCACCTACGCTGGAGGAAGGGGGCTGGGGCTGGAGTCAGTGCCACTCGCTTCTCAGAGCATCTCAGCACTGGCCTCCGTGCAGAACAGCACTGGCCCTTCACCTAGGGATGGCTGTTTGTTTATTCTTATTGTGCAACAATTAAAGACTGAGGAGATATAGGAGGAAAAATCTACTCCCGTTGCATGGCCAGGGGCACATTTTTCATGTATGTTGTATATTGTTCGTGTTACCCGCGTAACATCTATCTAGAAAAACAGGAGTATATGAGAGGCAAACTTGAGTATCAGAGGGGTATTTAAGGAAAAACTCTGGGACCATCTAGTTGCCACCCTGTTGGGGAAAGGATTCTGCCCTTCAGTCCTCCTCCTGCTCTTTTTCAACTCACTCTGCATCACACATGGTTTCATCGGGGCTGTAAAATGGCGTGTTGGGGATTTTCCTTTCGACGGCGATTTGCTCAACAGGACCATGCTCCTCCAAGAAAAGCCTTGAAATTATCTTATTAAGCAACCCAGAAGCATCTTATACCATGTAAACTTGTTTTAGTGACTGTGGAGGGGCTTGACAATGTTTTACCCTATGTGGAAGCAGCAATGACAAAAAATTCCTCAAAAAGGGATAAAAAAAAGAGCAGGCATATCTAATATGTGACATTTACAAAGCAAAATAATCTGGATACATCACATTTCTAATCTAACTAACATTTTGAAATTAAAAAACCCAAACACATAGTGCAAGGGTTTCATCAATATGTATATTACTTTTCTGTAATTCCCAATAAATGAACATAACACAACTATTAAACCAGATTTCCAAATCAAGACACCTTTAAAGACTTGAATGTGACTCTAAAGTTTAGGAACATTTCTGTTTAATGCATTGGTGATAAAAGGACATATATCACAGAATGTTAGGGATTGGAAGTGACCTAGAAGATCATCTAGTCCAATCCCCCTGCCACAGCAGGATCACCTAGACTAAGTCACCCAGGAACAGATCCAGGCGGGTCTTGAATGTCTCCAGAGAAGGAGACTCCACAACCTCCCTGGGCAGTCCATTCCAGAGCTCCATCACCCTCACTGTGAAAAAGTTTTTCCTTGTGTTTACCCTAAACCTCTTGTGCTCTAATCTAACTTACTCCCACTGCCTCTTGTCCTGTCATTGGATGACATTGAGAAGAGTCATATCCCAACTGACCAAAAAAATGGGGCTGAAATATAAAAGATTTAACTACTGCCAGTTATTTGATATGGTACCATCCCTTATTACATCCTTTTTGCACACCAGAACACTCAGAAAAACAAGCCACTGGTCATCAAAGGAAATGACTAATGACTTAGAGACTAAAAAAGCTGCCCAACCCAAACACAAGTAAAACTTCATGTCTGATACAAAATAGTGCCTCCCTTCCAGAGACAAATCCTTTCCAGTGCTCGATTTTAAACCCATGAAACACTCTAAAAGTAATACTTCAAATCACATTAATAGTTAACTACATTTGGCTTAGATTCAGCTTTGAGTATTTCAAATGAAGGAGAAAAATGAAAACACATTCTTATTTCTATTCATGACAGGGAAAAAAAGTTGCTTTAATTAAACATTTCTAAAAACTGTTTTTAATTTTTTGTTTCTCCTGTAAGATTTGTCCATTGAAAACCTGGCAGCAGGTAAAGGACCCACTAAACTCTTTCAGTGCATTTCCAATACACTATAAACATAAAAGATTCAAATCGACAAAAGTAAATGTTAATTGGAAACATTTTTCTCAGTTTTTCATTATCTGAAGCAGAAAATTATGGGTCTTTTATACACACACAAAAATCCTTTTCAACCACCTAGAAAAATTGTCTTTTAATAAAAGCTTTAAATTATACTATCATATTTCAAAGGCAACGAACAGTTAAAGCAGCTAATCAAAGGTATAATTATTTAATGACTACTACTCATGCTATCTAACAGGGCTGTAATTGCTTGGCTGTGATCACTAGACCACCAGCTTCAATACTGGAAAACAAGTGCTTTGCTTGTAGCATTTGATCGACCAATTTCTAAGGTTAGTTTCTCCAATTGGGCTGACTTCACAAGACTAAATTATTATGGAATTAGAGAACCAGTCTGTCACCCTGCCTCCACCTATTTTTTTTGTATGCTTTTGTACTAAAAAACCAACAAACTGAAGAGGAAAATAAAATATATCCCTGGCAAAATACAATTTGTAAAAAAAAATAATTTTTTTTTCACTTCTAATGCCACATGACAGTCTCCTGTAAACCCCAGATGACTACACTCTAGTAACTCAAATGTAAAAAACCCCATGTGCTCATTGAAAATGAGATTTTTACCTTAATTGCATTTAACTATTTGTTGTACATATTAATCTACTCCAGATAGGAGGAGTGGTGTGTAAACAGACCTTCTGACTCCGTTCCCTTGCTTATATAATCTCTTTTACACTGGAAATACAAGAAAAATAGCATAGCAGCACCATGTATTAGTTACTAGAGCTATCCAGTAGCTAAGCAAGGGCACAGTGCATGTTGGCTTATTTTTTTGTTTAGTAACAAAGCACTTGTGGAAAAGCAGCTTGTGTCATTACAGCTCATCATCAAACACCAAACAGGACCTGCTGCTTTTATACTTCTTTTGAGGTACTAAATTATTTTCTTTTTTTTTGCTACACAATTAGATTTGTTACAAGATATTGAGCCCTCTGGAATTTCAAAGATATTTGAATTCCTCTCCAATTACCTAGTCAACATCTTGATTTCAAGATCAGTGGTATGCTTGTCATTAGTACAACCAGAGCTCAGGTGACAACCACCACCTGGGATGCCACTCAAAACCAGGCATGGTGAGGTAGCACCCTTCTCAACTCAGCACTTGGCAGCTAAATTTGACTCTGGGATCAAAGGGGACACTGCTTGAGACTTGTTCACATCTCTATACCTGGCTGGAGTGACATTTGTGACAACAAACCCTGTTTAGATGTGACATCAGAACCACCTGGCTTCTGAGATCCTTATGGGCCAGGCTATCATTAGACAGTGTAAAAATCACCACTGCTAAAATCAAGTCAATAAATTTCAAAGCAGAGCAAGAAAAAGCATCGCATGTGATGGCCGAAGAGGAAATGGAGGGTGGGGGAAGCCTCTGGGACCCAAAGGAGAGGAAGATCAGAGGAGCCAGAGTGGGACATAAAAGTGATGTGTGTTACTCACCACTAGCCTTCGTTCTTTCTGCTGTTTAGACACGGTGTTAACTCAGAGACAACACTTCCTTGCTTACCCTGCAGAGAACCACTACTTTTATGGCAGGATGGATTTACTCTTGTTTCAGACCATCAGGTCCATCCGTGTGTAGGGAGGTGACAATCTTGCCCATTACAGGTTGATAAACAAGGAGCATTCCCAGCCATTAACCAAAGACACCCTGTTCTGAACCCTTCCCTCTCTGAACAAAAAGCAGCCACATTTAGTTGATCACATGAGCAATTCCCATCAAGAAAACAGTTACAAAACATAAGAAAGAACTTTTTCTGCTCAAATGGGCTATATTCTCAATGCTCACTTTTAAAAGATACACTCAGTGCAGGCATCTTGAAATTTACCAAGTATCTGGACAATGCTTCTTCACAAAAATTCTTTTCCAATACATATATTAAGGTGTCAGAATGGAAATACCTCAAACTAAAAATGAAATACACTACAATAAAGTAGTACTGCTAGGCTGAATTAAAGCCAAAAACAGGATGATTGTTTTCTCATGTGGTAGAAACACCATAATGTGTTTGAAGAGAACAAGTATTTACGTAGTAATGATCAATGTTCTTCACAGCAACTTCACAGGTATCAGGGAACCCCAATATTGCTGTAATTTGTACAGTTTTCATTTCCTTGAGATTATGTTTTGTAAATATAGATGATGAAGAGGTAGATTTTCCTGAAGATCTAGGTATGCTGCTGCTTATCCTGGATTTCTTTTTTTCAGCATTTAATGAAATTATCTTAAAATTATAAAACAGACTTCCTGCTATCCTTTTTGTTATTGAAGGAGGCATAGAAGTTGTCTATGGAAGGCTTTTAAGATAGCATAAAGCTAGATTAGGCAAAGATGAAAACTTTGTTAATTACAGCCTTTACATATTCTGAAATTTTAAACAATTATAAAATTGAACAGAAATCAGAATTCCCATTACTACCAACTCCCATGTTTCTCACATATTTAATCCGTACCTTCCACATGACTATAAAAGGTAAAGTGAGACTATACAAATAAAATCTTGAATAAAAAGCAGAGCCAGCTACAATTTCACAAGCAGTTTCCTCTTCTGCAAAAGCAGTTGCAGTTGCCCATATTGACTCCTCTAAGGATGATGTGGTACCAAAACTAATTCATAGGCAAGAGAACCTCACTAGAGGATCCAAGCCTTGCTCAACAACATCAGCCAGTTCAATAACACCTTGTGCTTCCTCCTTTTAGAAAAGGTTATCCATAAGGCATCTTAGAAAGGGACTTATTTGAAGTGCTTCCATCCTTGGCAAAAACCCACCCCATGATCCAGGCTCATTAAACTGTTTGCCCTGCAGCACAGCAGGCTGTGACAGGCAGGTCTGAGGAGCACACATGCACAAACCTCTGCTTGTTCTTGGGGAATCACGTCCATATGTGAGCAGACACAGCACTACTTTCCACTGCAGCTATAGATAACTGGAATTCTTTGTTAATTTTCATCACTTGTAAAAATAAGCATGAGACAATCTGCCAGCATTTGGTCTTTAATAGTTCACTGCGTTACTCTGCTTGTGGTGTGGATTCCTGTGTTAGAACAGGGATTGCTCACCGGAGGAATTCTAGTCGGAGAGATTTATTGTGTCAAGGTCTTTCCCTACAAACTACTAAGCCATCTGTAATGATTATTCCTCTATAAAGCTGAATGCTCGTGCTAAAACAGGAAGGTCACCATCTCCCCTTTTGCCTGAGCTTCTACGTCAGCCTGTATCAACAGAGGACTCGCAGTTCCTTCCCTTGTGTTCATTAGAAAACCCAAAGGTGTTGGGTCCTACTTTTCAAGGTGGACAACCCGAGGCACAGGATTCATTAGAGCTATGAATTAGGTAGAAGCCTATCCAGTAGCACACCCACAACATCTGCACTTTGGTGTGCTAGCAGTAAATCTACTAATGGGCATTTTAGGACTCCCCAAAGCTTGCAAAGGTAAATAGCTAGCTCAAAGTGGGCAATGGGACAAATGATTTATAGATTAGCAAACTTCCCAAAGGCACCGCTCAACCAAGGGTTACCTACAGTGACCTACAACAGACCCTAAAGGTCTCTGTCTCTTTGGGTAGGGAGTCTTATCCCAGATCTCTTCCTAGGGAGAAAGGAAGTGTTAAGACTTTTATTTTGAACTTCCAGTGGCTATAGAGAAGTTCTTTCCAATGGCAGTTTTAACATTTTGTCAACGTGCTCTGAGTGACCCCGCTTTAGAGGTCGGGCAAGATGACCAGAGGGCCCTTCCAACCCCTACCATGCTGGGATTCTCCAATTTTAACAGGCTTCACATGCAGGAAGCTCCTGGTACCCATGTTTGTACCAGATGGGGCTCCTCAGATTTACTGAAAGCTGTTCATTTGAATCTAACCAGTGAAAAAAGTAAAAAATCACAAGTTGAAGACATTCTAATGGTAATACCATTCTGGGTAATATGCTATTACCCAGAATCTGCTCAGATACTATTCTGAACAAATACAACAAGATGAGGGTTAACTTCTCCAGCTGCTCTCACATGAAGGTTATCATTCCTGTAATTTGACTTTTTTTCAAAAGCTATGGTTGCAGAAAATCCCTGGGGAGACACCGTTATTAGCTTCAGAACGAAGAAGTTGGCAAAAAGGAGGATGCAATTTTATATTTGTGTATTTTAAACACAATGTGTTTTGGCTGGGCAGACACAAACCACCCGGCTGCATGGTAAAGCCAAAGCAGGAGGCCTGGCAAATTAAGAGAGTCACGTCTAAGTTGTGGTGCCTTTCACCTCTCAGTAAACCAGTAACAACTGCATCTTGCCTGGAAAGAGAATTATTAAATCCTGCTTCTCCATCAGATGCTAGTGTCAAAGGCTTCCTTACCAGCTGAAGCTCAGAGTTGTTAACTATTAAATGGCTAAATGACAATGGCTGTTACTAATCGCTTATTGAATAATGAAAGTGACACAACTGATAAAAGGTTTCAATCCTGGAAAAAAAATGATTTATAGTATTTCACTCTACTGGCACTGTTATTTGTATGACAAATGGTCAGACAGACACCGGTTAATCTCTGCACACCTCCAACTCTGATGTGGCAGCTTCTGCTGGAGCATCCAAATAATCAAGAACCGCTAACAATACAGGCACGCTGTCGTGAGGGGCTGAATGCTGGTATTTTATCAAGGCTGATCCCCAAATCAATTTACGCAATGGATTTTTTTTCCCCCCTCTGGTGAGGGGAGGGAGAGGCTGGAGAGAAAGAGGAGGAGTATCATAAAACCAGGGAGCTGCAGCTTGCAGCGAGGTAGATTGGCCACGCTCCTCTGGCACAGAAATGAAATCATCAATACAACGAAGGCATTAATGATTTCAGAAAGCTCAGTATAGCTTATAGATTCCTCTCGATGGCAAAAGCCAAAATGCAGCATCATACAGAGCTGTCAAAAGCTCTACGTCGTGGTGCAATATCGCACTGCCTGCTACGTACCGCAAATCCCGCTTTCTCCTCAGCTGGGGGAGGGATGCAGCTGGTCTTGAGGCAGCATGAGGCAGGATTCCCCCCACCCCCTGAGAAATGAGTGGAGCTTTATATTTACAAGCAGCCCATCAACAGCAGCTTTGTCTCATTGGTTCTAACAGTATCATCCTACTACCTACAGAAGTCAAACCTATTTTATCAAGCCAGTCTTTCAGAAGCAGCAAACCCCTCACAGTGCTGAGCAGCCCAGAGTTCGCCTTCTCTTGTGTCTTCACCTTTACACCCCAAATGTGTAATTTTCCTTGTTTAAAAAAAATAATGCCCACTTAGTTAATGAAAAAAAGTCTCAAGGAAAGTAAAACCCCATGCAATGGGAAAATAGAAGCATTTTGATTTTGCTGATTGATCTTTCCATTCAGGTGATGCAGTTAGAGTAAGATGTACCTCACTGTAGCTCAAACCTTGCAAATTATTAACTAAACCCCCAACAAAATCCAGTTATATTTACAAGCAGGTTCACATACAACAGTGGCAGTAAGATAACTTACTTCCTCACCTCATTTTGCTGTTGAAAAGTTAAATTTAAAATAAATGACATAACACAATCCAATGGAACCACAATAAAAAACAGCTTTTACATGAATGCCAAAGGGTCAAGCAGTCCCATCATATTTAAAGGTTACACAATACTTGAAGGTCCCATTTAGATTACAGCCTACACAGACCAGTTTTCACTTGGTTCTCCATTATTTGCATATTACAGGCCTTCACAAAGTTGCCAGTATGTTTAGGATGAGGGATGCCAATGGTAACTTATTTTGTATTAACCTCCTGTAATGTATTAATCTCAACACAAGCCAGCACTGTGCAATCGCAGCCCAGAAGCCAATCACACCCTGGGCTGCATCCAGAGCGGCGTGAGCAGCAGGTCAAGGGAGTGGATCCTGCCCCTCTGCTCCCAGTGCTCTGGTGAGACCCCCCTGCAGTGCTGGGTCCAGCTCTGGCATATTCAGCACAGGAGAGACAGGGACCCGTTGGAGCAGGGCCAGAGGAGGCCACAGAGAAGGTCCAAGGGCTGGAACCTCTCTGCTGTGAGGCCAGGCTGAGAGAGTTGGGGTTGTTCAGCCTGGAGAAGGCTCCAGGGAGACCCTACTGCAGCCTTTCAGTACTTAAAGGGACCTATTAGAAAGATGGGGACAGACTTTTAGTAGGGCCTGTTGTGACAGGACAAGGAGTGATGGTTTTACTGGAACAAGTTGCCTAGGGAAGCATTCAAGGCCAGGCTGAATGGGCCTTTGAGCAAACTGGTCTAGTGAAAGGTGTCCAATGCCAGGGGGTTTGGACCTTCGAAGACCCTTTCCAACCCAACACGCTCAAGATCCCCTGTGCTCAAGTGACTAAGAAAACTTCAAGAAACAGGTGTTAAGGTTCAGGTGGCAGAGGCCAGCACAGTGAAAACAAACCAGAAAGAGTGGAAGCTGTGATGGGTCTTCAAACCAAAGAGCAGCAGCTAATTGCTGATGCAATATATCAGAGGAAGCCACTGGGAAGGGTGGCCAAGTGAAGGCTGACACAGGGAAAGTGATGGGCTGAGGGAGCGATCACTGTAGCAGCATCTGAATGGAGCTGAATGGGGACCACATTCATCAAGGTCAGGAAAAAAGATGCTGTGGCATTTGAGATGAGGTGGTGAAAAAGGTCCGTGTCAAAAGAGGAAGACAAGATCATGACTTCAGTGACACTCAAAAAGCTCAAGATGGCATTCATCTAGGTCACAGTGACATGGAAGGGACATAGGGGGTTAGGGAAGCTGGTTACTTGCATGAGGAGATGTGCATACAGTGGTGTTAGGACAGAGAATAGAAAGCTTTGGAGAGATGAATCTTTCTGAGGTGGCCATAGAAAGGCAAATGTTCTGCTTGTATGTGCACATGTGAGACTGTTCAGAGAAGAGGAAGAGAAGGGGACCTGATAGAGCAGATGCAGCAAGAATAATTTTCTTCTGAAGGCCTAAAGATACCAGGAGAGGCTGCATTCTCACTAAACAGAAGAAATGAGAATGGAGTATAAAGGTTACTAAACATCACAAGATGCAAGGACAAAAAACACCCATACCACCAAACAGCATGTGGCTGAAAACAAAACCCAAGACATTGGGATATCCACATTTTTTCAGTTCTCTGAAACATTCCACTGCTGTTAAGATCCCTTCAAAATTATATGACAGATGATTAGAAAGTTCTTAAGCCAACTTTGTAGTTAGTAGTCCTGACTGCAGCTAATCTGGTTCTGCAGATATAATTACTACTACTACAACAAATACATGCTGTGGATAATGTTGCATAACTGTTCAGTAGTAAAAATTTTGGGTAAGGTGAATTCTTATTTTTTCCAATTATAGAAAATTTCTTCCTTTTTTGTGAATTCAGGATTCATTATTATAGTCTTTTGTCAATTCATATAATGGATAGAATTTATTTGCTGCTAATAGATTTTATAAATTCCTCTTCTAGAAATTCATCTTCCATCAAACTTATAGACTTCACATTCTACAGACAAACATTTCTTTCTAGCATCTTTAGTTTCCTTTATTAACAATTTACATTTTCTATCTACTGATTCACATTCATCACCTTCATTATCCTTCCCCTTTGTACCTTCTTAAGTGTTTCCTCCTCTTAACCAAAATGCTTTTCAAAATACAAGCATCCTTTTGATGGAGAAATTTCAGTCTTTTACACTTAAATCTTTCCTAAACATTTTCAGTTTATTCCTGTAATTATGTTTAACCTTTCTTCTTACAAAAATTCTCTCACCATTGTTCATGGGTACAGAAAATAACCCTGTTAAAAGCTCTGTGTTTGTGTACATACATGTATAGGTATGAATGAACTACGCTGTTTGTTCAAGGCAGAGGAATTAGGCTCTCCCTGTACAATTTCAACTTCGAGCACATGACCTATTGCTCACATGGAGTGGGACTAACAACATTTAATTATATACTCTGCATATCCCAGGGATTGTATTAGCATGACCCTGCTGTATTCTTCTAGACCATCAATCAGCTCTCTAAAAGAAAGCAGAGGCTCTCACCCTTCCACACAGAGTTAATGTGCAGGTAGTCACAGTAACTGATGGCAGAGAAAACCCAGGACACGTAATAGCACAAGATGACTGTCAAAACACTGCACAATCAAATATAATAAAGGCTGATGGGTCAGCAGGATCCTTCTTTTAGTGGGCATATCTGCCTGTGTGCATAAGTTCAGGACTGCTTACTTACCAAAACCATTCAATGGCCTTGGTAAAGAAACTAAGCATGAAAACCCAAGTGAAAGCAGAGTGCTGTCCTAGGAAATACGAAGTCTGCTGATGACAAAATCAGAGCTACCAACCAGCCACTGATCTGCTGGGTTCCCTCCAGGGTGCTAAAACATGCTCTCCCTAGCTGAGCCCTAATGTTTCAGAGAGAATACAAAATCCTTAAAAATGCCATAACCAATAAAGTCAGCTTCTCCTACTTGGAATGGGAATACTGTACTGGATGTACTGAAAAATGAGGATTTAAGCTATCAGGTTATTATAACTGGTAAACAGGTGAACCTCACACTACTGATCTAGCACAGACCAGCCTGGAAAGCAGTTTCACCTTAAAAGTGGAGGGGAAATAATGAAATGGATCCCTAAAAACACAGAGCTGAAATGTAAATTGGGATTTGTTGCTAAGTTTTCCTAGTAGAATTCTCAGTGTTTCCCACAGTTTTCATTTCAACCTAGTCAATTTCTCCCACCCCCTTGCAGAAGTGGCTGGATTTATAACTTGTGTCACCATTACAATATGGATGCTGCACGGCCTTTGGCAGTGCCTTTTACTTACATGTAAAAATCTCCATCTCCTTTTTCCCCAAAGCTTTTTAAAAGGAAAAAAAAAAAAAGGGGGTGGGAGGGAGAGATGAAAAATAAAGATATATATATATATATTCATTTTGGATTTGTCAATCAAAACATCAGGCTTCAGCATATTGCACTGGCTGATGTGTTAGGATGGACTTACAACACTCTGAAAAATGAGTACCTGGTAGGGACCAAGAGCTGGCGATGACAATTCCTAGATGCTGAATGAGGCATTGCTCTTGATATGACAAAATCCCTTCATACCTCACAGGATCTCTGTGACCTACTTGATTCCAGAAGGATAACTGGAACAAACAAGAATCCTCTCCCTTAATGCACCACAGAGTTAAGTTTCTTGTATATTCAACGTCCTTCTACAAGCAGGGCCAAAGAACAGAACAATTTTCATAAGCAGATCCTCTAAGAGACCAACTCACTGGCTCCTGCACTGACTCAAAATAATTTTGGATTTTATTCTGGCTCTGTTCAGGCTCTAGGGGACAGTTTATGTCATTCTTTTAATCTTTTTTTTTTTTTTTTCAAAAGTATTGTAGGTTAAACTTAGGGCCTAACAACCTTGACAGTGTCCCTTTACATTTTTTGGATGAGCCATTGAGTAGCATTATGACAAATTATGGGACCTGATGATATGTAACAAGAACATCTCTTCCAGTCAAAGGCTGTGGAGGCAATAAAAAGCCTGAAAGAAATATTTCTGGCCAAAAAAAGGGAAACTTTCTCCTCTTCATTAGTACAAGGATAGTGAAATACTTCAATTAACCATGAAGCAGGGTTTCCTTGTATGACTGTATTCCCTTGAAACAGTATGTAGAAAACACAAACTCTTCTGCTTGTGGAACTATAGTGATGCCAAATGAAAACCTTTGGAAATCACCTTTTTTAGAGACTAAGTTGACTTTCCATGGTATTTTTTGTACTACTTTGTCATTCTTCATTACAGAAATCATCTGTATGATCTCAACATTTCAATCGGAGTCAACCCTCCTCTGCCTTTATCGGCAGAAAGCAGCAGCCTGCTGCTGCCTGTGATGCCAACTGCCTGCTGAAGAAGCTGGGGGGGATATTCTACAGGCGGAGAAGTGGCAGAGTTCATTATTAATAGATCACTTATTATTAAACAGTTCATTATTAATAGATTATTTACAAATATTCTGCATCATCAGCTGTTTGCCTGGGAAGAGCTTTTTAATAACATTCACAAAATAAAATAAAAAAAGATGAGCCACATTGATATCTTTTTTACTAAAAGCATCAGATGATTATTGATATAGTTAAGAAAAAAGGCAAACTCCTACTTCTTATCTCCTCAATAGCTACCTTTTTTTATGTTACAATAGCCTTGAACAGAACCTGTACTCTAGCTAGTAGTAAACCAGAGTACTGCACTTAAAATCTTTGGTATAGATAATTTTGCAGAAGCAGATCCTGATGTAGACTTGCTTTTAGGAACTTCAGCCACAACTCACAACCATGCCCTAGAAAATAGTAGAAACTGTAATTACAAAGCTAATTCTTCCTGAAACATTAGGCATTTACCCATCAACTTTACAGATAAGTGCCTGTTCTACTAGTCTACTGTTAACCACAACTGTATTTTATTCTTTTTAAGATCATAGAATTGTTTTGGTTTGAAAAGACCTTTAATATCATTGAGTCCAACCATTAACCCAGCACTGACAGGTCACCACTAAACCATGTCCGCAGCATCACATTTACATTGCTTTGAAACCCCTTCAGAGATGGGGACTCCACCACTGCCCTGGGCAACCTGGGACATGTCTTGACAACCCTTGCAAGGAAGAAATTGTTCCCCATGTCTAACCTAAACCTCCCCTGGTGCAATTTGAGGCTGCTTCCTCTTGTTCTATTGGTTGTTCTTGGGAGAAGAGACCAACCTCACCTGGCTCCAACCTCCTTTCAGGGAGTTGTCAAGCATGAGGAGATCTCCCCTGAGACTCCTTTTCTCCAGGCTAAACAAGTCAGTTCCCTCAGCCTCTCCTCACAAGACTTGTGCTCTAGATCTCTCACCAGATTTACTGCACTTCTCCGGACACTCTCCAGCCCTTCAATGTCCTTGGAGGAGGGGCCCAAAACTGAACCCAGGATTTGAGATGTGGCCTCCCCATTATTCTAGCACATCCCATTTCTCCATGGGGCACTAAGAGCCTGTTCTAAGCCTTCTGAAGAGAAGTTTACCTTCTTACTTTGTGTTAGGGATGAAAAGGTTATAAATAAGCAATGGTGAACTCATTTTAATACAATCTTTGCCTAGGAAAACAGGTATCTAACTTTAAACAGATAGTCTGAGAGATCCAGAATATAGTTGACAAAACACTAAAAATTACACTGTTTTCACATTCTCATAATAACTATGGATCCTCACACCAGATTTTGTAAGTAATCTGGTGAGTATTAACTTAATTTTGCCTTATTATTAAATACATTAAGCACATATTAAATTATGATTTATTACAATTAGGTTTGTGCTAATTTAATTAAACACCGAGGCCTCTTAAGTACTTTATGAAATGCAGGTAGAGTGCCCGGCAAGTGGGGATTTTCTAAAAACAATTATTCAGGAATCCTTGGTGATAGTTTGAAGATCTACCACTGAGGAGTGCTGGGTTTTAGGATGAAACTGTACACATTTGTTATTTACAATAAATCCGTGAAATCTCTCATTCAAGGCTCATGACTAAAGAAATACTTTGTATTTAAACAGACTTGAACTCTCACAGCATTGCTTCTAAAAAGCACATTCCTGTCAAAATATTGTCTTCAACCTCTGTAATTACCTTTAGTATTTTATATATGGTTCCACTGGTGCCTATTTAATAAGTCATTATGTAATTAACTGTTTTACTTGTTGTGAGATCCCATGAGCAGAGTTAAACAAGGAACATGAGAAAAATATAAGTATCTTTGGGCTCAGCTACATTGTACTGGTAACTCTCCAGCAACCCCTTTTTGCAAAGAATCTTGAAAGGATCCAGATGGCAGTGGAAATAGGTGATGCAAATGGATAAAAGAGAAAAGTTTCATTAATTTTCCTGAAGTATTCCAAGACTCAGAATCATAGAATGGTTTGGGTTGGAAGAGACCTTAAAGTTTGGGTGGGCAAGGACACCTTCTACTAGACCAGATTGCTCAAAGTTCCATCCAACCTGTCCTTGAACACATCCAATGATGGGGCATTCCTAATTTCTCTGGGCAACCTGTGCCAGTGTCTCACTGTCCTCACAGTGAAGAACTTCTTCCTTGTATCATATAAATCTTCTTCTTTTTTTCTGTTTAAAACCATTGTCCCTTGTTCTGTCACTACATGCTGAGCTAAAAGGTCTTTCTCCATCTTACGAGCCCCACTTTATATATGGTTCATTTAGAGGAAAAGGACTATTTACAGCACCAGCACAAGGAAAATTAAACTTCCACATACATTGTTCTGGTCCAAACAGAAGATGTATATACGGGCTGCACTAAGGTTGGACTGGTAAAAATAATGATTAGTACCTGCATGGAGGAAAGAGCTGGAGTTACAGCCACAGAAATCTGTCAGGATGGTGTTTCACTGTGGGCAGACAGTAATACACCCAATCTACATCCCTGATCCAGCTGAAATATATCACACACAATGCTGAAATGTCAACTCCACATGCAGAATATTTAGAATCATAGAATCATCTAGGTTTGAAAAGATCTTCAAGGTCACTGAGTCCAACCATCAGCCCTACTCTATATATCCACTGCCAAACCACGTCCCTAAGCACTGTATCTACACATGACTATTAAACATGAAAATCAGCATATAAAAATTCCCCAGCCCATTTTGCAAGTGATGGTTGATTCTTCCAGTTGGGTAAAAACTGTATCAGAACTACCCAACCACACTTCTCAGACATTGCAGACAACACATGGCAGGAATGTGCTGTGAGCCCAAGGTAATGGAAATGGAAAATATGCCTGATAAAAAAAAAAAAAGTAATTCAATCCAAAGTTGAGTAATTTGAAAGTAAGCATATCCCTTAACCAAACAAGATCCAAATATAGAGTACCAAGAAAAAAATACAAGTATCACTCAGTCAACACTACTGGCTGTGAGACCTCTCCAAAGACTACTCAAATAATTAAAAAATAAAATAAAATACTAGTAACAAGTAGAAAGCTGTGTGCTATTCCCTGGGTAAGTAGTGCCTGATTCCCTCCACTATATCCACCTTTCTAAGCCCAGACTGTTGCAACACTCATGAAGCATGTCTCACCATAAAATCTGAATTGCCACTTTTTCTCTTAAAAAAATAAAAAAGTTATAAATAACTGACCATTCACAGCCCACTGACTGGCAGCCATCCAACCAAAAAGTAATTATGTGAGTGACAGTGATGATATTATGCCCAATGTAATAGGATTGCTTCCAATCTTAAGGTTAAGTAAATCATGAACTGTACTGTTATGTATAAATATGTTGGTGAAAGCATTCGGGTGGTCTGGAAATGGGCTAGGCTACTTGGGTGTTTTCTTTACCACCACAGTGTCTTACCTTGGCTGAACAGCACCCCCATTTACGATAGTCACAAACCAGACACCATCACTAACAATTCAAGTACTGATTTGAAGTTAAAATGTCCCTTCCTCTCCCCTATCCGTCCACCTTCCCCCCAGAGAAATGCAGGCTTGCATGCAGCCACTGAAGTCCCAAAAGGAAGAGCTTGAGAAAGGAAAAATATAAGGGAGCTGAAACAGTCTTTGATGGAGCTGCTAATTCCTTGTCAAATGAAACAGTCAGAAATACTCCAGCCTAGTTTCATAATCCATCACCACAAAGTACAACTCTTCCTCTCCAGATTAAAAAGACAGATTCAAAGCACTGGGGAAGGAGGCGCAAAGAAGTCAAAGTCAAGTCAATGCCAGATCACTTTGAAAACCCCAATGAAGATGACACATATGTGGCAGCAGAAGCTGACAAGTGCCAACCAACCACTTCTGCAGCCTGGGGCCTACCAGGTGAGAATCATATTCTGGTAAAGATTGTTTTTATTTAAATAACACACAAATATTTCCCACATTTTAACATCTCATTTAAATGAGAAATTTGCCATGATATATCTAAGCCTCACCAGATTCTTTTATGTCCCTGCAAAATCACACTGTGAAATCCTTGCAAGACATCTACTACCAAGGAATCTCTTCCATCCTTGACTCCTCCCAGCCCTTAGATAATTATTCAGAGAAAATGTATACTCCCACAGGCAGAGCTGTCAGTCAGCTCAAACAATTGCTCAAAGAAAGTCAACAAAGATGTAAATTCTGCTCTGGTGAGACCCCCCTGCAGTACTGGGTTCAGCTCTGGAGTCTTCAGCACAGGAGAGACAGGGACCTGTTGGAGCAGGGCCATAGGAGGTCACAGCAATGATCCAAGGGCTGGAACCCCTCTGGTGTGAGGCCAGGCTGAGAAAACTGAGGTTGTTCAGCCCGGAGAAGAGAACGCTCCAGGGAAACCTTAAGTACCAAAAGGCCACAATAAAGGGCCTATTAGAAAGATGGGGACAGACTTTTTAGCAGGGCCTGTTGTGGGGTGATGGTTTTAAACTAAAAGAGGGGACATTTAGACTAGAGAAAAGGAAGAAATTTTTTACACTTAGGGTGGTGAGACAGTGGCCCAGGTTGTCTGGAGAGGTGGTTGATGCCCCATCCCTGGAATAATTTCAAATGAGCTTGGATGGGGTCTCAGCAAGTTGCAGATGTCCCTGCTCACTTCAGGAAGGTTTGAATAGATTAATTTTAAAGGTCTCTTCCAACCCAAACCAGTCAATGTTTCTATGAATGTCTTTTTCCATGAATTTCTCTAATAGAATTTCTTTCTATTAATTCCTTCAAAAGTTTCCTTTTCTAAGGTCTTTAACTCCTTGATGGAGACAAGTATGGAAAACTGGGAGCTGATCATGGGCCTCCTGGTTTGTAATAACTTGGGCACTGAAGGACTGGTTCAAAACCTCATCAAGCAACCCCAGCCAGAAAAACTCCAGTGTTGGTGTCAGCAACAGAAGGCTGAAGAGTGCACAGCAATCCTGGCTGCTGGTACAGGGATTAGGGACACATAGGTCAGCAAAAACAAAGACTTCCCAGAAGTATAAAAACTAGAAGTATAAAACCTTTGCTACAAAATAAAACACATAAATTGGCCCTCTGACTAGGATACGGAATTTCAGACAATAGCTGAACCTGAAATCATTGGAAGAAAGACCAACAGATCTGTTTCAAAGAGGAAAAAATAACCCATCAAGATTATTTTTTTTCTCTTAATCCTGGTTTGGCCCCTACACAGGAAATGAGAACTGATCCTAAACAACAAAAGAGATTAAGAAAACTTAAAGCTGCATTTTAAGGGGTAGGACTGGCCAGTGGCAGGATTAATTTTAGGAAAAAAACCCCAAAATCCAATTAAAAGGAAAGCAGTAGAAGCACCTTCAGAAAAGGCTGAGAACCTGCAACTCCTTTTTTTCAGGATGGCTCCATTGTTTCAGCCAGCAGTAGGCAAGTAGAGTGGAATTAGACAAAGTGGAAATAAAAATCTGGGTGTTACTGGAGTATTTTGATTGCATCTTTTCAGTGTCAGTCACAGCACACTCCAAGGAGGGGAAACATAAGCTCTGCATCTGATGAGTGGCTAATACGACGATGTACTTCAGCCTTTTATACAGACCTGCTCCCACCTCTCCAAACTACCCATGCAAGCAAAAACCAGGTATTGGAGGATATTCAAACGTCAGAAACAAGATTGGTGGTACATGAACAAGAAGCATCGCTGGTGATTAAATATTTTCTTATCTGGTGCTTTGAGTTCGATAAGCTTGCCTGTAATGATTTTCATTTCAGGAGGAATCTGAATTAAGAAAGATGTGACATTTTTATAGGCAAGAAATTAACAGCAGCCTTAATCTGCCTCTGAGACAAGAGAAGCTAAACTGAGGACCCAGCTACCGACCCTTGGCTTCTTTCACAGCATGCAGATTTATCCTCATTATGGGATGAAAACAGCCCTCGCTCTGCTTGGCAACATCCTCTCATGGCCCTTGCAGACAAACCCAACGCTCGCTGGAACAGGTGCCAAAAAAAAACAAGACACTTTCTGGCAGCCTGAAGGTTTAACCAGATTCCTTTGGAAATCCTGAAAACCAATATGCTGCAATTTCACACGTGCTCAACATGTGTGCTCAGCAGCGATGGAAAATGAAATATCTTAAATATTATCAAACGGTACATCATTAAATATAAATTAGATGGAAAGGGGGAAAGCTAAAAATTGACTAGGAGTTCAGCTACTCTAAATGGCTAATACGGCCATTTTTCACCTGAAGCCCTCTCCAATACAGTTTTGCCATTAAGCAAAAACCTAAAGAAAGGTAATCAATTCCAACTAAAAAGCACTTCTCTCAGAATGACTGCACTTCAAACCCCTGGCTGGCTGCCAGCCCCCCTCCTCTCCCCCCCGCCCCCCCCCCCACTCCCCCGCCCCCCGCCCTCCCCCCCCCCCCCTCCCCCCCGCCCCCCCCCCCTACCCG
>JAOYMX010009864.1:15372-37054 GCA_025802355.1 Corythornis madagascariensis | reverse complement strand
AAAAAAAAAAAAAAAAAAAAAAAAAAAAAAAAAAAAAAAAAAAAAAAAAAAAAAAAAAAAAAAAAAAAAAAAAGGAAGAAAGGAAGGAAGGAAGGAAGGAAGGAAGGAAGGAAGGAAGGAAGGAAGGAAGGAAGGAAAGATCTGCTCCCTTCCATTGGTCTTATTTGCATTTGGTGATGTCAAATTAAATTAGAAAATCAATTTCACCTTTATTTTTAATGATTTTCTGACTGGCTCCTGCACAACCTAAATAAACAGGTGGATCAGAAGAATGTTGACACCACTGTGGAACTTGCAGCAAACTGACAGCACACATACAAATTCAAGTATTAGTTTGCAGAACAGACAGGGAAAAGAGAGAAAGAGCTGCCCTTACTAAGAATTTCCCTCAACACAACTATCCATTATTCAAATTAATGACCAGTTAATAATCATATGATTCTGCTCCATGTGATCCATCATCCACCTCTCTATCATGTTGCCATCTAGCTGAAGCTTGAGGGCTTTGGTCTACTCCTGGTCTCCCTGTACCTGCTGCAGATATTAGCATGTACACACTGAGTTGTTCAAAACATGGTGTGTCTAAGGACTGGGTGTGTAAAATACTCAGGCCAGGCAATGGTTGACACTACTTCCCAGGATTAAGAGACAGGGAAGAGATGTCATGCACTATTTCAGAGGAATTCCCTTACCACCAACCTTCATTGCAATTCCAACAACTTTACTAAACTTTCCTCTTTGTAACAAATATTTTCTCTTGTGAAACAACGAGTTCTTGTAGCTTAAAGCTGTGCTTGTCTCTTTAAATATATTTAATATTAACATGTCTCTCATAAATGAGATGCATCTGCATTGGTCCCATTCTGACCTACCCAACAGCCACTCCCAACCCAACACAGGTTAACACTCGTGTCAGAGCTGCAGTGGGCTCTGCTGGGTGAAAACCATACTCTTGGGAGATTTGCTCCCACCACAGGATTCAAAGTTGCTCTGGAGCCTTTGGACATCAGCAGTACATTGACATCTGGATTTGCAAATTCCTGCAACAGGAAAACTTTGCCTTCAGCTGTTCCCCCTGTGCCTGGCTAGAGAATGATCACCTCTTTATCTTCCCATTGGACATGTGATTTAGCTGAAGGTGGTGAAGGTGATTATTACAGCAGCAAATTGTTTGTCAGAGAAAGGCAATACAACATTAAAATGTACTTTTGTTTGGCGTGTAAATAGCAGATGGAATCATTCTTGGCCTACACAACAGGAGCAGGCAGGAGCACTGTGAGGAGTGCTGGGAAAAAATATTTCCTCAGTGGTGAAAAAAAATTTTTCAAATAGATTACATAGCTAGTGAAACTAGAAGACACCAGGGTTTGAAAGAAAAGACATAGGATAATATGTAGGAGCCTCCGTATCCACCTGCCTTTCTTGTAGTCAAGCTTAAAACTGCATCAGGAAAAAAAAAAATAAGCAGTGATCTTCAGACTTATTATTACAAATACCAAAAGAGAACCACAGATAATATTTAAAGCACATAAAATAATTCTCATCTCTGGAAGGCAGAGACTGAATCCATAGGATGAACTGCCTGGACTTTTAAAAAACCCCAACATATAAGACAGAAACATTTTCTTCTCTCATAAATGAAAAAAAGATGTCATTGGCAATGTACTTGTTATGCTCAAAGAGAACCCTTCCCACGGCCTCTCATCCTAAATAAACTGAGTATTATTACTCCTGTAACTGAGGAACTACTCAAAAAAGTAAAAACCAAAATGTATGTTTAAATCTGTAAGATATGTATATTGCACACTCCTGCTCTCTTCATTTCTCATGGAAGTTATACATGCTGTTTGTTATTTCATTTCTTCCAGTTAATTAGCTGACTAAATCTCCCCATGCTTTGGACAGACAATATAAAGGAGTAAAAAAACTGGAGGTACACAAAGGGAACCAGATGGATCACTAATGCAACCTTCCTGTCTGCAAGAGAAATGAATCTTGGCCATGCACATAACGAGTGGGTATTACAGAGAAGGAAACACTTGATAAGTCTGCTAAGAAAATCTATTTTTTCTTTCTCTTTTCTTTGGACTATTTTGTATAAAGGACTGCATCCAGTGAGAGAACCATGCCCATCTATGATGATTTATTTTACCAACAGAGATGCAGGGTCTCAGTGCCAGGAGTCCAAAGGCAGGACATTCTGAGCACGCTGCAGCAGTTTGAGGCTGGTGAGGAGTTCCCACAGCAGCAAAGCCTGGATCACAAGGAAGAACCCCAAACAGAACTCCTGGCAAACAACCTGCAGGGATGGGACTGAATATCCCAGAGTTTTACAAGGGCATCACAGGAGTGAGAAGTGTTAATAAAAAGCACAAGGCTTTTTACAGTTGTTAGCTCTCCTGCCTCCCTCGATTGAATAATCTCAGAGGTTTCAATCCCCAGCACTGTGCCTTGTTTGAATTGTTTCCTAGTTGCAGTGTAGACATCAAAAAGAGAAAATCACAATGTAATGTGCCAGTTAATGCTTCCATTTGGGTCAAAGTTGGAAACTTCAGAAAGTGTCTGTGTGGCTTTCCACCAGAAAACTCCATTACAAGGGCTCCCAGGTCACACATATGCTTTTAAATATCCCTTGGGTGAAATCCTAGGAAATCTGCTATTGACTGCAATATGAACAGGATTCTACACCTTGTTTTATGGTGTCAGCTTTATCTTTTCTGTTTTCATCCATACCTTGACTAAAAATGTCAATATCCCCCAGTTCTGACAGCTTCTTACTGACACTTCTGTTGAACATAAATCTTTGTCAGTCCAAGTGCCTAAACTGCCAAATGGAGAGAAACAGGGAAGAAAGCTTTTATCCAATTGGAGAAAACAGTTGGTTTTTTCTCACTATCTGAAGCCCACCACAGGTCAGAGGATTCTTCTTTGTTCTGCTTTATTTCATTTTAGAATGATATGGTTCCAGAAAAGATACGGACTGTGTTGCCAGATGTGAAGAGAAAGAAAAGGCACCTTTGGAGACAATAAGCTCATTGCATGACTTTGATAGAAATAAGAAAAACACATCTTGCCTAAGACAAAAAGCTGGAATTGATACATTCCAAAGCTGATACTAAAGACTCTGGTCTAGCCAAGATGATAGAGTATTAGAGAGAAAATGGAATCAGGACTAATCTCTACATTTCATCCAAGTTCACTCACACCTGTTTGTACTTGGGGGCCTCTTTGGGTCTCATAAATCTCCCAGAAACAGGCACTGAGTGTGATGCTTTTAGAATAGATCCATCTGGAGCGTTAGGCTGACAAAGTATGGTCCTGAGGAAAAATAAATGAATGCCTGGTGAAAAGGAATGGTTTACCTTGGACAACTGATGACCTGCCTTCCTAGAAAAAAACTCCTGAGGTTAAAGATCAAAGTCTTAGGGGAAGACCTCTGCTTCTCTCTTCAGCATTAGGACAGGAGTGGGTTCTCTTTGTTAAAATCTATCTTCTCATTACAGTTCGGGAAAAGAGGAGAAGAAAAGATGCACTTCAGAAATAAGGTTGTTGACCTTGGACTTTCTCATCATTTATTATCAGCTCAAGAATGTCCAAGAGTTGAAAACAACATCTTCATTTATTCTTCCTTCAGCAGAGACAGATAAAAATATGCACATTTATGAATACTTGGGGGAAGAGAATTTTATTTGTAACTAAGCTGCTTCTCTCTAAGGTGGCAAAATGTTGAGTCCCTTCCTGTTTAAAGCAGCTCAGACTGGCATTTAATTTTCAAAAATATAATTTGTTGGATAAAGTGGTATTCCTGGGAAATAAGAAAATCGGGGACAGATATTTTGGTCCATAAATAAACAATTTAGCAATGACAGGCCCTCTTTCAGAGGATGGGATGTGGAAGAGCCTTTACTGGCAGGAGACAGATTTATCAGCATTTACAAGACAGTGTCCAAGCTTCCATACTTCAGACTGAGGTGAAGTCAACAGTTACATCCATGATCATGACAGGCTGTTTTCCAGGAAGAGTAAGATGTGGTTGTGGAGGATTCCAAATTGTCTGGTACTCCAACCGATCCAATGTCAGTCATTTGTTTTCCTTTCCAACAGCCAGGAAAGAAAATTCATCTTTCTCAAAGTAAAATTATGAAAGATTAGACATAAAACTGACTCAGAACCACTGCCTCACAACCTGGATCAACTTAATGTACTCTCATTGCACTTTTAGCCAGGAAAATAAGAGACATTTCAAAGTACCCCCTAGGAATTTTGGGGCTAATTGGCTCGCTTGCAATTTTATACTAACAATTAACATGGAGCCAGTGATTAAACAATGATTCTTCCAGAAAGTGTAATAAAAGCCAGATTCTGGAGGTTTCAATGTTGGATTTTCTCACGCACAGTACCTCCCATCTCTGATAAAGCCAACTTTCTTACAAATCCTACTTGATGAGATCCCTTCTCAGAGAACACCCAGCTCAGTTGACCTGCTCAAAATCAGAAGCAGAGGTGATTTGGGGAGAGAGGAAAAGTTTGCAGTTAGAATCAGGAGAGAGAGTTTTTGAAGGATGAAGCATTAGGAGAAGGATGACTGAAGGCAGAGGCTCTTTTGTATGTTTGCACGTGGGTATAATCTCTCTGAATCTCAATTTCAAATTCAAGAAAACAGACAAAAACCTGCTTTAGTTCCTGTCCACCCCCTTTCCTAGAAGGAGGCAGGTATTGAGCTTGTACACACATTTAGACCCAGAAACAGGAATTATTAATCATTTGCTGCTCACGAAGCACAGAGGCTTTTCATTTAACTGTGGTTTGCTTTTGGTTTTTAATTTGAGAAAACAGATAACAGAGTCTGCTAGTCTGGCAACTGTTCCATTCTTTGCTCTGCTTGGAAGCCACGAGCAAGTCCTCTGCCAGTAGGACCTCAGGTCTTGCTAGTGTCACCTTTGTAGTTCCAAGGATCCGAAAGCAACAGCAAGACCATCACATTCTGCCTCCAAGAGAACACTAGGTGAAGCAAATGTGGAGTGAGGCACTTTCCCTGATCATTGCTGAGGATCTGAAATAACAGAGTGGTAACAAGTTCCCCTGATTTGTATGGTAGGAATGCTGCAAAATTTGGATCAACATTTCCTCTGCCTGTGAGAATAATGGGTGTTGAAATGGGTCTGAGAACAATACACTGGTTTTGTTCCAGAGCACACTGCAATCAGAAATGGAACAATCCCGTTGCACTTGTTGAACTTTTGAGCCAGTTTTTATGATCCACGTTCTCTTTGCTAATCCTGCCCCTGCAAAATCAAATGATTGCTGTTCCAGGACATGCAGATTTAATTCAAGTGTAAAAACCTCTACCTGTGCCTGCACCAGCCTCCTGTGCCACCTTGCCAAGTGCTCTGCAGAGCCACAACAGCAGATGCTAATCCAAGACACCCTGAACACCATTAAGATAAAGCTGGTGAATAACACATGAGTATTTCATGTAGTCATTTATATGCTCGATGCCTATCTCAATTTAGCTGTCAGATGTGATAATTTCAGCTGCAGTTCTAGTCAAAAGACTGTGTTGATTCTTTTTTTCATTGTTAAACCCAAGATACAAACACATATAGAAATTAATATTGTAGTAGATAAAACCTACAGATACAGAGGAGCAATACGCTGGAAAATCAACTCCTTCTATAGCTTCTATGACAAATATTTGCAACCAATAATCAATTTCATATTCCAAAGAAGTTATCTGAAATGGCTTCATATACTCTGTACTTACTGAACTTTAAAAGTACAGTTCATATTGTAGTAATGCATTTAATTTGATGAACATGCTCATCAATCTGTTACTGAATGGTAAGTGAATAAAATACAAAATCAGAGTTTTTCTTTTGTCAGTCTTCTCAGATACATTTCAGCATATTTTTCTTTGACCTTCCCATGCTTGATTGGCTTCATATATGAATTTTCAGACATATAGGTAATCTCATTTACAATTTTAAAATCAGCTTTACCTTACATATTAACATGTCTAAAAAGAAATCATTAAATAACACAAGAGTCACTGGTAACTTGTTCTCTGTGAATATTTTTACTCCTGCATTGTCACATATCCTTACCTTAACAAGGAATTTTATGGCTGTATTTATGGCTACACAGATGCAATCATACTTAAAGAGATTTGTAGGCAGCAGACACGGGCATTCACATCTCCCAGATTAGAAAGATATACAGTTTATTAAAATTAAGCCCCCTACCTATCATCAGGCAGATTTCTCTGCAGTGTTCAGGTACAGCTACAGCAATCCAAAGTGCCTATTCTTCCTAGCTCATGCTGACAATGTTGTAGTGTTTGATCGTAGCCTAGATTTATTATATTTTTGTCTTTTTCTAGTCAGGATTATTTTTTTAAATCTACATGACCTTCCTGTTTATCTGTCTGATCTTTTTTTCACAGAATCACTAAGGTTGGAAAAGACCTTGAAGATCAAGTCCAGCCATTATCTAACAGTTCAATATTACACCATATCCTGAAGCACCATATCTGGATAGCTTTTCAATCCATCCAGGGATTGGGATTCAAGCACCTCCCCGGGCAGCCTGTTCCAGGCTTTGATAACCCTGTTATCAAACAAGTTTTTCCTCATGTCCAATCTAAACCTTCCCTGGCACAACTCGATGCTGTTTCCTCTCGTCCTATCAGTTGTGACTTGTGAGAAGAGACCAACACCCACCTTGCCACAACCTCCTTCCAGAGAGCAATGTCTCCCCTCAGCCTCCTCTTCTCCGCACTAACCAACCCCAGCTCCCTCGACTGCTCCTCATAGCAATTATTTTCAAGACCACCAGCTTCTTCAGTCTTCCCTGGATCTCCTCCAGCCCCTCCCTGTCTTTCTCAAACTGCAGCACTCAGAACTGAACGGAGAGCTTGAGGTGCAGCCTCCCAGTGCCCAGTACAATCCCTGCCCTGCTCCTGCTGGCCACATTATTCCTGATCCAGGCCAGGATGCCGTTGGCTTTCTTGGCCACCTGGGCACACACTGGATCATGTTCACCTGGGTGTTGATCCACACCCTCAGGTCCCTCTCTGCTGAGTTTTCCAGCCTCTCTTCCCACAGCCTGTAGCTGCTGGGGGTTGTTGTGACCCCAGTTGTGACCCAAGTGCAGGCCTCGTTGAAGCTCCTGTGATTGGCTTCAGCCCATTGATCCAGAGTGTCCAGGTCCCTCTGCAGACCCTCCTACCTCAAGCAGATCAGCACTCCCACCCACCTTGGTGGCAGCTGCAAGATTACCGAGGGTGCTCTCAATCTCCTCAACAGTACAGCTGATAAAGATATTAAACAGGATATTACTCCCCCACATCCTTTTTTTTTGCTCACAAAATTGGTTCTTACTCGAACCTTTTGCAGGTGGAGGAGTTACAAATGCACAGAATGCTTTGCATTTCAGCAAAAGGAGAGGAAAAAAAACCACCCTGCTGTTGTGTTCTTGTGAGCCACCTTAATAGATTTACTAAGGAGGACAAGTCAGTCCATCTTGAAGGCTATAATGCTATTTCACTTTGACATCTGTTCTAAGGTAATGGTATCTATCATTAACAATGTCATTAGTGACCACTTCCAGTCCATTGTTCTCAGTGTCTAAGCTGGCTATAAAGATCTCATTTTAGACACTCAGCCCTGTGCATATGCCCTTTCATGACATGGCACTCGGGGAAAAAATGCTTTATGACTGGTCATACTATAATCATTCATTTTCATTTAAAAATGCAGCACGTGGCATCTCAAATGAGAGGGCAAGCTAAAAAATGTCATTTTTTTCAAGCATTCACTGCTATAATACTCAGCATCTTCTAATTAAACTACGCCAGGCAAACACTGGATGTATAAACCATTAAATCAAAGGGAACAGCTGAAAAAGTGTAAGCTGCTTTAAGTGAAACTGAGTGTATCCTTCCGTGTTAACTGTGTTAAAATGTGCACAAAATTCACAGAAGAAATGCCCATTCTGGGTTAAGGACAAACAAAAGACCAAATATGTAACACCAGGCTTAAACTTTCACCCTGATTTTGCAGACCTTACCCAGGTCAGATGACAAGTTTTACATGACATAAAAAAACTACTCAGCCACATTTCTATATAAATGTCTCTAAATGACACAGAATGACACAGAATTATTGTTGAGGTTGGAACAGACTTTTGAGATCATCAAGTCCAGCCAGTGTTAGCCAAGCTGCCTGTCCTCACAGATGTTTAAAGTAGAATCATGAAAGACAATGCTGCTCAGCATTCCACCTCCACCCAGAAACTTCTAGCCTAGCCTAATTCAAGATTCTGGAGTTAATCCTGGAATAACTGTGGTTGGAAAGGACCTCTAGGATCATCCAGTCCACCCTTCATCCCAACATCTCTCTCCACCAGCCCACAGCCCTCTTCTACTGGTTTTTAAACCCCTCCAGGGATGGTGACTCCACCCCCTCCCTGGGCAGCCTGAGAGCCTCACCACTCTCTAAGGAAAGAATTCCTTCCTAATATCCAGTCTAAACCTCCCCTGACACAACTTGAGGCCATTTCCCCTCGTTGTTCCATTAGTAAACTAGGAGAAGAGACCAACACCAGCCTGGCTACAACCAGGTTTTGCTCTCTCCTGGTGAAAGACTCTATGGTAGCCAGCCAAATTTGAAAGAGAAAATGAGTAAAACAGATGATGTGAGGTCAGTGCAAACAAATGAGGTATCTGCTGAAACACCTTCACTAAGAGAACTACAGATAACATAAAAATGGACATTTAAAAAATATTTATATTGTGACAGAGAAAGTTTTGAAGGGTAGCAAAGGCAAATTAAAAATAAATAAATAAAAAGAAGAGAATGGCTTGCAAGTCAGCTTGTTTTCCAGAGACAGCTGGGTATTTTAGAGCACACTTAGTCAAAACAGGAATGGGACTATGTATCTTTAAACTCATAAAAACATGACAGCAAGTGTGATGATATTTGTATGCCTACGTAGAATAATGTCCTTGATATTCTAGACTCAAGGTATTTCCATAAACCATAAAAGCCACGAGGGTGAACTCCAGGCTACATCAGTATGAGTTTTGCTTGCAGGTTCAATGGGAGTTGATTTTAGGCTGACAACATGAATTATAAATGATAAAACTACACAATTACTGAGACAAATCCATGCATTTATATAGGTAGTTACTTGGCCTATTAGACATCAGGATCCCAGTAAGGTTGTAATTTTGCTGTGTCTCTAGGCTCATATGTAAGTCCACTCTTGTATGGGCTTAAACTGGAGTTTATTACAGCTAATGGGGTCTCTGATCAAAACGCTCCTCACTGTGTGCAGAGACAAACTGCCAGGCCCCACCTGGCTGCAGACAAAACAACTGGACTGATCTTAATCAGATTAATCTCTCCTATCTTCAAATTAGTGTGGTCGATGGGTGAAAGAAATTCGTGTGGGTGTACAGGAACAAGTGGGTCTGTTGTTTCCTCACGTCAATGTTATTGCCAAAACTGGAAACAAATCGATGAAAAAAAGGGAGCATTTCAGAAATTATTCATGGGAAAACAGCATAAATCATCCAATATTCTTCTTGCCAGTCTTGTTACTCCTCCTTCCAAGTTTTAATTCATTAGGTGCCATTGGTTTGTTAGCATCAGCTGCTGCTATCCCAGCAAAGCACCATCATGCAGACTGGAGGGAAAGGCAGAGAAAAGAAGAAATTCATCCCCTGCTGCAGTTTGCAGGTGCTCAGCTTAGAACCACCACGGAGTTAATTTTGATGGATAAATGGGCCAGGCAGCCCTGACCAGATGGCCCTCCAGAGGTTTTGGGTGCATCTAGCTGTATCTTTACAGTAAACACAGCAAAAACACAACAGAGGCTTTCAATTCTATGTCAGTGTTTTACCAGAGCACAAATTACCAGGCAGAATGTTAAAAGAGAGAAAACCAGAGTGAGATAAATGGAGACAAAAGCCCGTGTTGAAGAATCTTTTCCTCTGATCTGCTGTACAAGGCATGTCCTTGATAGTTGGGGTTTTATTTCACCAATTTATATTGACTTCCTGGCTTGCAACAAAATCCCTTCTGTGTCCCTCAGATTTTCTTTTTTCTTTTATCTCCAAGATATGCCTGTGCCCTGGTTTACTCTGTGCCTCACCACTTCCCACTGTCCTTTCAGCTTTCCCTGCTTCTCCCTGCAAGCTCCACAGGTACCTGGAGCTGTACCTGGCACCAAGAGCAAACAGGAGGCACTCAGCATCAGGGAGCCCAGGAGTGAACACAATTCTTTTCATCTGCAATACTAGGCAGAGACTAACCCCTCCATATTTTGAAAATAGGGACCAGCAGAAGCTTAATTCCATGGCAGTGGAATTGGAGAGGGTGAAGTTTCAAAGCTGCACTGAATTGCATTGGAGCAACTGTTCTTTGTTGGCTCCAACGCTAAAGGAATGGTAATGTTGGGAAAACAGAGAGTGGAGGTGGTTGTTGCAGATCTTTCTTGCAAACTCACTGCAAAAAAACAGGCTCTAGATCAGGCCTTTCATAAATGGTAGGTCATGGCAATGAAAATAATCAAGTTTGTTCTATCCCACTTACTAACCCTAGAAACGCCACATTTTTATGTTTGGGGGTTTTTTAGCATTTCAGAAGAGAGGAAGGAGTGGCATATCCTGATCTTTTGCTCACCAACTACACCTAATTTCTGTCAGTTGAGTGCTCATTAATTAGAAATCTAGGGCCTGCACATCTAAGAAGCAGCAAGTGAGGTGGTGACATTCACGAGCACAGGCACGTCCATGTGTGTGCAGAGCTCTGGGCCCTCACACAGACACCCCAACCTACACCTGCTAGCATTTTTCTTCCTCTGCTTTTGATCCATTTAGGATCTAATCCTAAAAGACCAGGAAAATTCTGTGTCAGCTCAATAGTTTCTAAGTTTGCACAGACTGGATCACACTGTGGATACGCTCAGTTGCTTATTCAAACTTCTTGTTGGTTGTCCAAGTTTTCCGTCTGAGCCAGGGCTGATTGCATACTTCTAAATCCTGTTTGCAAACATTCTGCTGCATTCTGAGCAGCAGCTCCATTCATTCACGGTTTTGCTGCTTTTTCTTTACTATTCATGAACATCTGGACTGTTAATATTCTGTTTGCAGAAATGGTTGAAGAATTGCTGTTCCCTATATTAATTAATACCTGGATAACCCTCACGAAGCATTCACAGAAAACCCAGTTTTTTTAGCGTTTGGTAATGATATTTTTTTTTTCTTTTTCTGAATATTTTCCTTGTCCTAACACTACGCAAAATGAATGGCAAAGCTCACCTTAGACAAGGCAACAGTTCATGATTGAGTGGATATCATATATGCTAAAAAATATCAGCATAAGCTTTTCATCAAAGACTCATTAACACCAAATCAGCCAATCTGAGAAGCAGCAGCAAAAGAGTTAAATATTTGGGTTGTTTATTCATGGAAAATATATTTCCTATTTCCATAATGCCAATATAGGCAATGGCCTTTTTCTGATAGAATACTATTAACATTTTTAACACTCTTATTTTTAAAATAATATAATAAATATTCTCCAGAAGACACAAGTGAGAAAGAGGCAGAGTTCTCGCTTGGGAGCTGTGTTTAAAAAAATGACATTTTTCATTACTAAATTTGTACTGTATGAAAAAGTACATAGCTCCAGCTAAATATCCTTATTCTATCTAAATATGTTTATTCAGATCCAGTTTGTTCAGCAAAAGACAACATGACATGAAATAATTATTTCCTAAACACTTTGAAAAACATGACTGACCTAGAAGCATCCAAGTCATGCAGATAATAATAACAGTAATAAATAAAATACTAAAGAAATGGTTTGTACGTGAATATATTTCTATTTTCATTTCAGTTTGGAAAACTGTAGGCTTTTTATTTAGCAAACATTCAGATACTCCAGATCTTGAAAAATATTAATTTGATGTTACTTCTGATGACAAACTTTAACACATTTTTTGCTAGGTTATACTCCTAGGGTATCTGCTCATTGTATTTTAGAACCTACACTGCCCTGATAACAGCCACTGGAGGCAAATTGTATCCCCAAAATTCAGACTTGGGGCCAAACTGCCTACACTTATTACTTGGTTTTGGAAGGAATGAGACTTCAAAGGAGGTAAGTGGTGTATCACCACAAATCAGAAGTGACTGGTGAGAAAGATTCCTTCACATTGCCAGTGCTACCCAAACCATCCACGACAATGTGATATCAGATAATACACCTGTATATATCTTCCCACATCATTTGTCACACCACCTACAATATTTGATGTATGCAGCACAATTAACACCCAGATGTGATGAACACTGCAAAAAACACTGATTTTTTTCAATGCTAAAGCACTCAAGATGACAGGGCTTTCTCCTTGTAGACTCCTTGCACTCAAATATAGTAATTTCAGAATCATACGGAATTCTTCAAATGCTTCCAGCAAAATATTTGGTCTTGTTATCCAATTAATATTAATTTGCTCCTATGAAATGTGAAATAAGCCGAAGAGATGGAGACAACCAATATTTTATTTGCAATTAATGAGCATTAGGTTTTTTGTAATTATGATTTTTTTTAATGTTATTTTTAACTATCATACCTTGGGAGATAAAGTTAAATGTTGACATTTAGCTATTCTGCTGTCTATGCAAAGCTAATGAAATTGCTAATCAAACCCACACCTAAACATGCATCATTAATATTTATAATGCAAATTAGTTTAGGAAGGAACTACTGTTTGGAAAAGGCAGAATACCTCGGAAGCAGTGTCATAACACAAGCAAGGGTAACAGACTCTGCTGTTCAGGATATTACTGAGAGAGAAAAAAACTCTGTGGCACAGTGAACTTTCTCACTGTCCATCCAGGCTGGGGATGAGGGGATGGAGCAGCCCTGCAGGAAAGGACTTGGGGGTGCTGAGAGAGGAGCTGTACCATGAGCAGTGTGGGCAGAGATGGACAGAGGGGATCCTGTTGCTCTGCTCTGCTCTGGGCAGAGCTCCCCTGGAGCCCTGTGTCCAGCTCTGGAGCCCTCAGCACAGCAGGGCCATGGAGCTGCTGGAGCAGGGCCAGAGGAGGCCACGGAGATGCTCAGGGGCTGCAACAGCTCTGCTCCCAGGACAGGCTGAGGGAGCTGGGGTTGTTCAGCCTGGAGCAGAGAAGGCTCTGGGGAGACCTTAGAGCCCCTTCCAGTGCCTGCAGGGAGCTGCTCCAGAGCCTGGAGAGGGGCTGTTTGCAAAGGCCTGCAGTGATAGGACAGGGGGCAATGGTTTTGAACTAGAGAAGGGTAGATTTAGAAGGATGTTAGGAAGAAGTTCTTTACTCTGAATGTGATGGAAACACTGGGGCAGGTTGCCCAGGGAGGTGGTGGAGCCCCCATCCCTGGAGTCATTCCAGGTGGGGCTTGAGGAGTCTCTGAGCATCCTGCTGTAGTTGAGTGTGTCCCTTCTCACTGCAGGGGTTAAGAAGATGAACTTCAGAGGTCCCTTCCAACCCAAGGCACGCTGTGGTTCATTCTATGGTTCTATACTGAAAACATCAACGCAATATTTTCAATCCCATTTGTTTCCTTCGTTTGAAATGTGAAACATCTGGTTATCTCTGCAAGAAGTGCAGGAGCACATGCATGTAGAAGACAAACAGAGATGTATCTTCACTCTGCTTCAAATTCCTTTTAAAAATGGCCTCAGCCTCAAGTAGATGACCAGGCACTGCTGCTAGTTTGCCCATACCTCTCTCAGTCAGCTTTTGTAGTGTCTTTATTACTCAGTGTGGCAGGGGTGTGGACTCACAGCTTAGCTTTTTGTTTCAGGAGATACTGCCTCATCTGGAGTAGCTTTATAACAGCCATTATTATGTTGTTTTCTAAAGGGATACTTTCATTTGCAAATACCAATTGTTTCTTGTTACAAGTCTTTCTTCCAAGATTTATGGATTTTTCTCGCTTGCTTTTCTCTCTCCTACCCTGGATTAGACATTTTGTCCCTGAACTGTGTCCTAATTCCATAAAAGCAGGGAAATAAAAACTGCTCATGGTGAGCCCACAACATAATACATGCTTTCAAAATTACATTGAATCGCCCACCTCCAATGACTCAACCAGTGGGTACCAGCAGAGTCATTTCAAGTGGCTGTTTTCCAAATCAATGATTACTTACTGCATTCACTGTGGGCTGACTTTCTTCTCAGAAAAGGTATATTTTACAGGCCAGAGACAAAAAGATAATATCAGTCTCCAGCTTGAATCAGAAATGCTATTGCATTTGTATTGTTAAGCTCTCAATGGCAGTACAGACATAACAAACTTGACTCTTTCCCTGGAAAATCCACCTGTTTCACAGGTGGTGGACTGGAAATGAAAATAAACCTCCTTGTGCATGAATAAAAAATGTTCATGGTGAGCTCCAAGGATAAGGGACTGGAACATCTCTTCTCTGAAGAAAGGCTGAGAGAGTGGGGGCTGTTTAGTCTTGAGAAGAGAAGCCTGAGAGGGGATCTTACTAATGTCTATAAATACCTGAGGGGGGACCAGGCTCTGCTCAGTGGGGCCCTGGGATAAGACAAGTGGTGATGGCAGCTGGTGAAGCATGGGACGTTTTTCCTCAACATGAGGAGAAACTTCTTTCCTTTGAGGATGCCAGAGCCTGGCACAGGCTGCCCAGGGAGGTTGTGGAGTCTCCTGCTCTGGAGAGATTCCAGACCCACCTGGATCTGTTCCTGGGTGACCCTGCTCTGGCAGGGCTTTGGACTCCGTGAGCTCTGGAGGTCCCTTCCAACCCCTACCCATTATATGATTCTGTGAATAGACATATCTTTTGATAATCAGCCTAAACCAATGTGGAAATGGTAGGAAAAGTCAGAAGCTCATTGAATCTACTTCATTTATTTGAGTATTAATATATATTAGTAGATCAAAACATGCATTGTACGTTTTATCATTGATTTTGACTGGCAGAAATTGTCCCTTTGAGAATGGGAAACCTGGTAATAGAGTTTGCCAAGAGCTTGTATTAGCACATGTCAGGTTTTTGTAAGTAATTCCCAGGCATCTAAATGTATGAAAACACACAGTTCTGTTTAATACACCATCCTTCAAAGGAATTAGTCTGTTTCAAGCTGTATCAATATGCTATGGAATAATCTTCTTGGAGCTGTAGAAGCTGGTCTGCTTTGAAGCCATTAGCCTTGGAAATACACACAGCACTGCTATGACTAACAACAGCTTTCTAATTGTTTATAATAGGTGATGTATTCATGTAGGGATTACTTCAAATACAGTACCCTGTTGGATGGCCTCCCCAGGATGCTGCCCAAAGACTTGAATAATTCCTACATCACAATAATGTATTTTTGATCAAATCTTTTTGGTGAGGAATATTAGCAGCTGCCTGCTGCCTTTTCACCAGGGTTGAATTTTAGGCAGGCCGCAATTTGGTTGCAAAGTACCATGTGGTTCCCATGGGTCCAGTTATTATCTGTTGGGTGCTGAGATCTCTCATATATAGGTGCAATTCTATAACTTAACTTCTATGTCTTAATGACAGCTGTGCACATGTACAGAAGGAAATGTGTTAATTCCACACTGAGCTTTTTTTTCTTTAAAAGGAAAAAAAAAAAACCCTTCTATTTCTATTTGAATATTGGACTAACCTCTACTAGAGCCAAGTTCCACCTGTGATGAAATGTGATTTCAGACCATTATTGCATTTCTGGGACTAAGGAATTTTTCAGGAATCATTTAAGTCTGTGATTCCACAGGTCCTTAAATTTATCTGAAAAAGCAGTAGTCTTAGAGTATTTTCCAGCTTGGTAACCAGGATGTTGTTTTCCTGGAGTCACAAGGCATTAACAGCCACATTTTTCAGCCTCAAGAGAGGGGAGAAATGGAGAGGAGCACATTCAGAAGATTTGGGTTTGCGGAGAGCTGCGTGTGATACTGAAAGTGTGGAGAGAGATTTTAAGAATCTTAAAAGTTAAATCTTCAAGTGTTATTTTAAATTAATCAGCTCTAAAACTCTAGTATTAATTTACATGCATGTGTGATTGAAATATTTGCCCTTTTGTGGATATCAAAGGCCACAGGGAATGAGTCTTCCCTTGTGTAATCTTTCCTTTTAACTGAATACTGAAATCCTAGCACCTGCTCCCAGGATTGCTGTAATGACTCTAATGTATCCTACTCTGAACAACTTCAACAGCTATGATCTCATTTTTCACTTATTTTCTAATGTTGTTTTGACAGGTCAGAATTAAGGCTGCCTGATAGACCTGATGAGTCACTTGCTAATTATTTTGCTAAATATTAATGGTTTGTACTGAAATTTGATATCCCAGCTATCCGAGGACATGTTTTATTGTGCTTTTTTAGTGCAGTTGAAATGGTCTGCTCATCTCTACAATGAGGTAGAAAAAGTCTTCACTTCTGATGTTATGAAAACACAGTGACTGTTTAAATTGGGACATTAAAAATCTTTAATGTGTTAGAGTAATTAAATTTTCCAGGCAGTGTTTAAAAGCCTTTTGTCAGAGATGCTGCTCTTAGTCACATGCTCCATTTTCCTTAAAATGGAAGCACATTACACACCTCTCTGGAGCACATGAATGGTGGTATTTTTTGGGGGTAATGTATGCTTGTATGGCTAGAGGCTTACCCAGTGCCCACAGATGCCAGCAGAAGTGCTCAGATCAAGCAGGGCAAGTGTCCCTGGCATGCTTTTTAAATTAAATTTTTTTAAACAAAATGTACTTTTTAAACATGATTTTTAGCTGAGTTTTTGCAAACGGCAAAAAATCCCCCAATGTTAAAGAAACTGCAAATTTATTCTAGTTTGAAGGCAATGTATGAATTCAGTAATGTTAATTAAAGGATAACTATCAGCAGATTTTAACATTCCTAACATGCTTTGAGGATTGATTAATAAGGGTAATACTTAGCTGGCACAATGGAATCATTTTCAACATCATTACCTTGTCCCTTGAACAAGTCAAGCTTGAACCCTCGGGATTTGGCACCACTTTGTAAAACAAACATTCCCAAACACATCTGACTTTCTGAAGGACAGAACTTTTCTAATAATCAAATCATTTGGATGTACTAAATTGGGAAGTGATGCAAACCAAGAGGAGTGACTTGAGGAGATGGGGATTAGAACTATTTGAAGGAGTTAATGAAATGTTCTTCAGCCGGGGAAAACTACCCAGAAACTAAAGTGAAGCCTAGATAGAGAATCACAGATTGTCAGGGCTGGAAGGGACATTAAAGCTCATTCAGTTCCAACCCCCCTGCCAAGGGCAGGGACACCTCCCACTGGAGCAGGCTGCTCAGAGCTCCATCCAGCCTGGCCTGGCTGGATGAAATAAAATAATCATTTCCATGCAGTGCTAGAACAAAATGGGAGCAGCAGTTTCTAGTTGTCTCCTCAAAGACAACAAAACCAAACAAGTGAATGTTTCTGTAAAGAAACCTGGTAAACTTTATAACAGGGAATTCATACAAGAATGTTGCCCAAGATGTGAACCCTGGGTTGATTTCCCCTTGAACAGCTGAGCTCCTCCATGGCTCTTCAGGACTGAGACCCTTCTCACAGAAGTTATTTATTCTAAAGATACTGAGGTGCAGAATGATGTGCAGATGGGTATTTTTCACACTGAAAACTGAGGATGAGGTGTGGTTCTCTTCAGAGTCAGCCTAGCAGGGTTTATAGTTTTGGACTTGACCACCAGCTCCTGTGTTTGATTTTGTGGGGTTTTTGGTGGTGGTGGTGGTGTTTTTTTGTTTTAACTGAATCCCAGTTGCAATATTTAGATATCTAAAGACAGTTTCAACAGTGTCTGTCTACGTGTTTGTGCAGACATTACCTCTAAAACACTGTCCTATATCATGACTTCATTTGATGGATGCTTTTCCAGTCAGAGTATCCTCAAAGAAGCAAAACAACTGCACTAAAAGCCCAGAGCTGCTTGGGTTCACACAGGTCAGAAGCATACAGAGTGCCCATGAGAAGGATTTAACATGGATATTACCTTTTTGCTTGGTTTCAGAATGAAGACAAGGATCAGCCAGGCCACTACTGCAGCAAGGGTTCTTCCAAGTTCAAGTCTTAGTCTTGATGGGATTATGACACCCAGCTGAAAATGAGTCAGGTGACTGAGAGGTAGCTAATTGCTACAGAGGCTGGAAAAGATCCATCCACACAAATGACTTGCAGAAATTAGGTTGGTACTTGTAGTGTAGGAACTAGGAAATACTGTTCCAAATACAAGTCTTTAATTTAGTCTTTTACAGACTGCAAAATATCTAGATCTTTCCATCTGGGGGCTTAGACCTAAGAAAGGGGAGATGAGGTCTTGAAAAAACTCTGGGCTTTTATTTTTCTCTTTCCCTTTTTCTCTCCTTCTCTTTTTTTTTTAATGTTTTCTAAGCTAAGATCAGATTCCTAAGGTCAGGTGTCACTAGCTTATAGGACAGGGTTTTTTTTATTTTTTTTAAAGGCTTTGAAGTGAATCCTTTCAACCTGGATGGTCTCATCTCACCTTTGCTGAGTATGCTGCAGTTGTCTGCTTTATCCTTACTTTGGTGTTTCTGAGGAGAGTAATTAAACAGATTAAATAAAACCAGAAAAAAGTTAGTGTTTTATCACTTGGTAGAAAGAGACAATTTGAAAATAGGCTGGCAGGTGGGCAGAGCAAAAAGGATTCCCAAACTGCCATCATAAGTGAAGGTTTATCTAAATATAATATAAAAGAGGAAATCAGTTATTCAAATGGTAATCTGGTTTGAATCTCTTACATTAAAATTATGTTAAAGAAACCACTTGGATTCTCTGCTACGTGTCCAAACTCCTGTCTTTCACATTTAAGTAGTTGGTGATGTGACTTGCAAGTAAGTTGTTGCCTAAAATGAGACCCTCCTTGAAACTAAGAGAGAGAGGGAGCTTTTGATAATGCAGAGAGCTAATAACCTCCTTTTTGTGGCTGCACTGTGGTGTATCTTTAAAATCATAGGATCATACAATTGTCAGGGTTGGGAGGGACCTTAAAGCTCAGCCAGTTCCAACCTCCCTGCTATGGCAGGGACACCTCCCACTAGAGCAGGCTGCTCAGAGCCCCATCCAGCCTGGCCTGAGAAACTGCCAAAGATGGGGCAACCCCACCTCTCTGGGCACCCTGGGCCAGTGTCTCACCCTCTCCTGGGGAAGATATTCTTCCTCATGGCTGATCTGAATCCACCCAGCTCTAGTTTTGATCGATCCCCTCCAGTCCTGTCACTGCCCCACAGCCTAAAAAGTCCCTCCCCAGTTTTCCTGGAGCCCCTGCAGATCCTGGAAGCCACAAGAAGGTCTCCCTGGAGCCTTCTCTTTTCCAGGCTGAACAACCCCAACTCTCTCAGCCTGTCCTCCCAGGAGCTGCTCCAGCCTCTGCTCATCCTTGTGGCCCTTCTCTGGACACATTCCAGCACCTCCAAATCTTTCCTGTGCTGGAGGCTCCAGCACTGGAGGCAGGTGGGGGAATGGCAGAAGGTTTAGTTTTTCAGTGGTTCTCTATGGGTGTTAAAATGCTGCAGCAAGTGAATTTTCCTTCCTGTGGGAAAGTGAAGGGTCTCACCAAGCTGTGACCTTGCTGGCATTTGTTTGTAAAACAGCAGAAAGATGTTTTGACTCTGGGTGTTGTGGCAGCCTGGCATCTCTCTGGTGCTGGTTCAGTGTTGCTGCTGCTAGATCTGCTGTTTTGTTTAGAGGCTGGGAAAGAAGAGCAAAGCAAACATGATGGAGAGGGCATCCACTTAAGGCTAAGGTCAGTGACTTGAGGGAATGAATGTGCCTAATTCTACACCTGATAACTAACAGCATAAAGAGGCTGTTGATTGATATCATGAGTCTTCAGCTGCAACCCTTTTACCTAAACAATTATAATAATAGGAGGTTGATTGTTTGTATTTATTCCAAGTACTTGTGATGATCCTCTTTGCAATGATACAGGAGAAATATAGACTGCTGTTCTCCCTGGCAGATATCCTTTCTCATTAGATGATAACTGGCTCTGTGGATAAACCTGTTATAGGTTAGGGCAGACAAACACTTTAATTATGCTTGGGAAGATTTGAATTCCCAGATGCCTAGATCAGAGAATCTTCTGGCATGTCACGTCCTTGAATAAAACCCATCTATCTGTCTTGCTAGTTCATTGATTTTTTATTAGCAATGATGTTTTGTCGCTAGTCGCTATTTTTAGCAGAACTACAGTAATTAAGAGGCAATTTTTAAAACTCTGTGTAGGAACTCGACTTGATTCAGAGTTTGCTGAGCTTGGGAAGCTGATGTCTGTCAGGCAAATTGGAAGCCTGTGTTCCAGGCCAGAGTTCTCTCTATGAAATGGCATCTGCATCCTCAAGCAGCACGAGTCCAGCCCTGGAAATGGCTGCTTCAGCAAACAGGGTTCTTCTGCTGTGCTTTTTATTTCTGGCAGGGTGGCTGTGGGGGTGAGGCCATTGCAAGGGGTTGTTGGCAGGGCACAGGGACTGAGTGAAGCTCAAGCTGTTTCCAAAGCTCAGTGCAGGCAGACATCTCATCTCCCAGGAAAGATGCACAATTACTTTCTCCACCCAGACTTTCTCCGTGTCTCTTGGATTCCTCCAAGCCTAAATCAAGGTTCAAGTCTGAAAACTGTCATGTAGCAATAATTCTGAGTTGTGCACATAAAAGTCTCATCCTGGGTTTCTCTCTTCTCCAGAACCAAGGAACCTTACAGCAGTTATTAGCTAAGTCCATATCACAATTACAAGACCTAGTTAAGCTTCTTATTATGGTTCAGCTTCATAGAAAAACTGCTGTGATCTCAGTAAATTCCCTGTATCCAGATTTTTCAAGAAACTATAAAGGAAATAATTCAATATTTATTTTGATAACTAATTCTCTGAACTCACTGAAAAAGTGCCTACATACATCTGAATGTGAGCCTATTGTTTCAAATCTAAAAACATCACCCATGGATGCTGAAGTACTTACAGAGTTCAGCCCAAAAGTATCTTGTTAATTAGCAAACCTTTCTTAATTATCTTGCCCTTAGCAGTCACAGAAATGGTATCCCCACTGGGTCAGATGATAATGGCATAAGAAGGTACAGCAAGGAATGGCAAAGTTCTTCCTTCTTCTCCTTTCAAGAGCTGCCACGTGTTCAGTTTTTACCCAGTGTCCCCATTTTATGGAGTTGATGACCAGTGGAGTACAAGCCTGTCTTTTTTTTTTTTTTCTTTTTGGTTCCCCTCACTCTCTCCCCTTCTGAAACCCTCTAAATGATTGTGAAATTACTTCTTGGTCACTGAATATGTATCTGGGATGCATTCTACTGGGGGCGAATTGTACTAGAACACTGTTTTCAGGACAGGGCCAAAAAAAAGTTTGCTTTCCTTAGAAGGAAGTTTTTACTTGGATAAAGGAGAAATATGCTGCCTTCCCAAAGAGGAGTAGTGTATTTATATGAGAGTTGAGAGTTAAGCCTCATATAAATTATAGGAAAGTCCTGCTCAAGACACAACATAATTTATACTTCATCCATTAAATGAATGAATGGTGTGAATGTGTACAGCTTTGTGAACTACTAAATTATGGATAGGAAAATCTGGGTTTGGACCAGATTTTTCAA
>JAOYMX010009863.1:0-14920 GCA_025802355.1 Corythornis madagascariensis | reverse complement strand
TTCCCTTTTCCCCCTGGTCCCCCCATGGGCCCCCCCTGTCCCCCCCTGTGCCCCCCTCTTTTTTTTTTTCCCCCTCTCTTTTTTTTTTTTTCTTTTTCTCTTTCCCCTTCTCTGGGGTGATATAAATGCCCTTTTCCTGGGACAGCTGCAGTCAGACCAGTCTCATGAGGCTTCCATCTCCCATTAGCATGAACTTAGTTCTGCATTGCTTTCTCTGCTAATGGTTTTCAGAGCTTTCCAAAATCATTAACCCTGTGAAAAACCTATTGGTGATGACCTAGGGCAAGTTAGGCACCACTGAATGTGGAGGATGGTATTTTGACCTGGTGAAAGGTCATTCATTTTTACCTACAGAAAATGAGGGAAGGCTGGAATGGGGTGCAACAACAGCCCTTAGCTGGAATAAATGTCAAATCAGGGAGGGTTTTTTTGGGGTGGAGGAGCAATGGCAGATTGTGAAAGCATTTGAGGCATGCAGATGCAGCAAAACAATTGCCAGTGACAGAACCAATGCTGATTTCCTCTGGATCAGGGTTTCAGTGTGGTATCTCCAGCCACTCGCTACTGTTTACTGACTTAAAGAACATACTGTTATGACTAGTACTGGCAGTCATGATCATTCTGGGGCCATGTAGGTATTGTCTAGTTCAAAGCATCACATATGGAAATGATCATGAAGAAGCCGTATAGTAATATTTCTAGTACTCTAGGAAAATTCACCCCCCTGTTTATGAACTCTAAGTAGATGTGGCACTTGCCCCTGTCTCACTATGTAGAGGTAAATGCCAGATTAAGAGAAGAACTTTGTTAGAAAAAGAAAGTGGGAGCTTTTAAATGGAATTTAATCATTTTAGGTCCAAAGTTAGGCTTTATAACTCTGATATGAGGTATAGAGGGGTCTTTTTTTGTTTTTCTGTTTTCACAAAGAGCAGTGGAGCAAAGAACCAAGGTCATTTTACAGTTTGTCATCTTGGAGTGGTGAGTATTGCTCACTGTAATAGCAAAAGACAGGATTGGACAATCCAGAAGGTCCTTCTGGCCTTGTAGTCCTAAAACATGTATTGAGTAACAAATATAAAGGGCAAGGGAACTCTTCTGGTTGGAGGCAGTGTAAATTACAGTCTGTAACAGCATATGAGTTATGATAGGCATGCTAGGCCTTGGCTGATAGAAACTGGCATGGGCCTTGGTGAAGCTGCAGTAGTCTAGTTCAGCTGAGGATTTGCCCTTTGGTGTTTAAAAGTTAGCAAGTTTATGCACAAAAAATGTGGTAATATTTTTTGTCTTTGGGTTTGTTTTTTTGTTGTGGTTTTTTGCTTATTTTTTTTTAATTGCCCTTTAGTCCATTCCTGATTTATTAGCGATTAGTTTTTCTTCCCTGTAGAATATATTACAGGCCAACAGATTTCTAGACTTCAACCTTTTCTGGACAGTAACTTTGGACCTCTTCTTGCCCCACTCCATAAAGCTTGACTTTTTCTTTTCTTTTTTTTTCCCAGCTGATCCCCCTGAGATTTTCCAAATTCCTCTCTTCCATGGTAGTTTTCTTACCAAGCTCTTACCAGCCGTTCTACTCCTCCCCCATCCATTTGGCTGTGCCACTCAAATTTAGGCCTTTATATCTATCCTATAAATCACTTCTGATTTTCCTCTCATCCTCTGATTTTTTTTATTTATTTTTTTTTTTTTGGCTGTATTTCTGGCCTGTAGCATCCTGAGAGTAAATTGAATATAGAGATATGTCTTGTCTCTGATCAAGGAAATTTAGTTTCTTTAGCCATATGTTATTTTCACTAATGTCATACTCTACTCTAAACTTTGATCTGATTTACTTTATACAGTCCACTTAACATTGACATTTTTCAGTGTTTCTGCTATGAAAGTATCATTCATGTTACTTTCTGTTTCTCAAATGTTTCTGTTTGCAGTCCTCACAGGTCTCTTGGGCTTTTCATTTATTTAGTCTCTAGGTTTATAAACTCCTTTTGAATTGTTTGCCTTCTCCTGCCTAAATCAGTACCTCCTGATTCAGATTCAATATCTAAATTTAATTAGTATGCTCTCTACCCTTTCAAATCATTAAATCAATCCACTAGGAGCAAAGTGAAAGGAGCCTGGAGCAATGTATGCCTATGCAGAGGATCTGACAAATGTACAGTAATAAGCATTAACAGAGAAATTGTTAACATCAATACATTTTTTTCCTGGGGAGAGTGGTGATGGAATCTAAAGCCAGGCAAAATGATACATGAATGTTTAGTCTCAGGTGGCATTTTTTTGCAGATAAATTTGGATTAAGCTGCAATAAATTAATGGCCCTGCCTGTTAAAGCTGTCGGCAAAGAGCGTGAGGAGCTTGTCCAAGATGTAACTCAAGAATGGATTAGCATCTTGCAATCTCCCTGGGACAACACAAGCTCTAATCTAGCTGCATTCCTGGGATAGAAGTAGGACATCTGAATGACAGAATGCAGTTTGCCATCAAAGGATAAACCTTGATTAAAGATAACCCAGAGGTTCTGGAGCAACATAAATGAATGCATTGAAAACCCTCTGAATAAGAATGACAGAAAAGATGGACACTAAAAGATTCTCATCTACGATTTGTCATATAACTTGGTTTTTTGGGCCATGGCCAAACTACTGCGAGTAGTAAAATATCAGTATTTTGATCCAATTCCATGACAATCAATAGATTTCAAGGGCATATTTTATAAGTTCAGCAAAACAGCAGATGTCATTTGGAGACAGATTACTCTGTTCCTTCTATCCACATGTGCTTGGCATATGTTCCATTACTTATGCTTTCCCCAAATAGATCAATAGGTCTACTGAACAAACTACTTTTTTTTTTTCTCCCTATTGTAATCAGAGAGCAGACTGATGGCTGTGTTACTTTATTTTGCTGTGTTATGCTTTTAACTTCTTTAACTTCCCCTAAGAGTTACACTAGTAGCTAATCCAAGCTCACCTGGTTTTCATCTGGAAGCCTGGTCATCTATTTTATGGACAAAGACATGCACAAGTTTTTCCTTGTGTTGACCCTAAACCTCTTGTGCTCCAACTTGCTCCCATTGCTTCTTGTCCTGTCATTGGATGACATTGAGAAGAGTCTGGCTCCATTCTCTCTACACTCACCCTTAACATATTCATTGACATTAATGAGGTCCCCCCTCAGTCTTACCTTATCCTACACCCCCATTCTCATCTTCCTGCACTGGAAGGGCTGTCCCCCTCTCCCTGCTCCCCAGAAGGGGCAGGCCTGGCATAATTTTCCTAGTACCCCACCCTCCTGCCCCACCAGCTGCAGCTGGGATGTCTGCCTCATCCCACCCGCCTGTGGGCATTTAAGAGCCAGGGGAGGCAGGGGAGAAAATTCTCTGTTGGTCAGGATGGCTACAGGGGAGCAGGTGAGTTCTCTTCTGAATTTTAGACAGCCCTGCTGTGCCCTGTCTCCTCAGAGCTCCTGGTTATGATGCCCGTGCCATGGTGTGGGGGTAGCTGTGGGGCCATGTGTTCTCTGTTGGAGTGGCCACAGTGCTCCTGGGACTGTTCCTCCTTCCCCAGCAGAGTCAAGAGGAGCGGCGGCGGCAAAAGGCTCAGCAGCAAGAGCTGCTCATGGCAGAGAGCCTGGGCAAGCACCCACTGCAGAACAGGTACAGGAGCAGCAACCCTAACCCTGGCCACAAGCAGCTTCTCTCAGTGCTGGAAGAGGGGTGTCAGTACTGGAGGGGGTCTCCAGCAAGGCTGACCCTATCTCCTCATTTTCCTTCTGCCCTCAGGTGGGCACTGTGGTTCTTCAAGAACGACAAGAGCAAGATGTGGCAGGCAAACCTGCGCCTTGTCACCAAGTTCAACACTGTGGAGGACTTCTGGGCGTAAGTGTCCCATGAATGGGCAACACACACCCTGTGGAGAGGCCCTAATGGCGTCTGGGCCAGAGAAGTGTGCTGGGGAACTCGGGTTCCTCTTCTCACCTTCTTTTGTGTCTTGTTTCCACCTGGTGCAGGCTATACAGCCACATCCAGCTCGCCAGCAAGCTGACATCTGGCTGTGACTACTCCCTCTTCAAGGTGTGATGCTCCCTCTGCCACAGTTCCTCCTCAGAGTCCCCTGCAGCTCCCAGCATTGTGGTACTGGTGGGGCTGGCAGGGTGCTCTGGCCATCGGGTGGGTGAGGAAGCCTGTATGGGTGCTCACAGCTCCCTGAGCTGTCTCTGGACAGGTTCTCAGTGTCCCTATGACTTGTCCTTCCCTAGGACGGCATCGAGCCCATGTGGGAGGACAGCCAGAACAAGCGTGGTGGGCGCTGGCTCATCACTCTAGCCAAACAGCAGCGGCACACTGAGCTGGACCGTTTCTGGCTGGACACGGTGAGTGTGGCCCCACTTGGGGTGTCCTGCAGGGTCCTGGCAACAGGGTTTCCCCTGCCACAATGCCAAGCCCCAGAGGGGACTGTCCTGGGCTCTTCTTCTCCTCCTGCTAGTTGCTGTGCCTCATTGGGGAGATGTTTGATGAGTACAGTGATGAGGTGTGCGGAGCCGTCATCAATATCCGTGCCAAGGGGGACAAGATCGCCATCTGGACCCGTGAAGCGGAGAACCGCACAGGGGTCACTCATATCGGGTAATGAAGCTTTGTGGTGGTGGCGGCTGTGCAGGACCGGATTTGGGGGAAATTAGGTCCCTGGGCAGGGAGCTGGTAGAAGTGATGCTTCTCTGTTCACACAGCCCCTTCCCCCTTCCAGGCGTGTCTACAAGGAGCACCTGGGCCTATCACAGAAAGTGGCCATTGGGTACCAAGCCCATGCAGACACAGCTACCAAGAGCAGCTCCCTCACCAAGACCAAGTTTGTGGTGTGACTGCAGGGGAGGGGGTGGGCAGCACCCTGCCCATGGGGACCTCCTGTCCCATCCCACAATGAATGTCTGCAACTCAGTTTGGCCTGTGTGTCCAGGGCTTTTTATGGGGTGGCTCTTGCTTGGGGGGGGCGGGATTCCCAGGGAGAGAGTATGATCTGATGCTGTATCCTGTACCCACTTGCTGAGTGCAGAACTGGCACCTGGGCACCTCTGTGGGTTTGGGCCACTGCATGTGTCCCCTGGGACCAGTACCCCTCTCTCTGGGGCTGCAGGGAAAGCAGTCCCCTCTGCTCTAGGGGACCCTGTATAGTTCCCAGGAGGATGACGGGTTCTAACCTTCCCTGGCCAAGGTGCAGGACACTGCCCTTTGAGCCTGGGTGTAGAAGGGGGTACCAGAGTCCAGGTTCTCTGGGTCAGCTCAGCCTGGGAAACTGGTCCCTGACTCCCACAAGTCCCTGCTCATTGGTGAGACACTGCACTAACTTCTTGGGAAGACCAGCTCCTCAGCCAAGGGCCACCCACTGTCCCTGCAGGGTGGGTGTGCGGCTGTGGCACAGTACTGTCCTCACACTGCCCACTTAGGGCTATTGGCTCATAGCCCTCCCATAAGCACCTGCAGCATTGCTGGTATGAGGAATTTTATTCCCAAGGGTTTTATTTTTGATGCCCAACTGGCAGGTTCACAGCCCCAGTCCATTAAACCTTGGGAGTTTGCTGGCTCCTTTTTTCCACTGGCCCATGTCCTCTGTATCCTGGCTGTGGCCCTTTAATCCTTCAGCCCACAGTTTGTCCCTTGATTTGTTTATTTGTGGTTTCAACTGCTAGGCCTGTTCTTCTCCCTTGCTTGTTCAGGTTTTTGAGGTGCAGCTGCCTGATCATCTGACAGTGCTGCCTGCACTTGAGTCCTCTCTGCAGGCCTCCTCCAGGAGGAACTTCCTCCATCACCTTCCAGCAACACCCAGGCAGCTCCAGCTCAGCCCAGGATTTCACACTGTCCATGGCAGCACATCCAGACCATCCATACCTCCCTGTGAGCCCATAGCCAGGGCCATTTGTCCACCTCAGCTGCATGATACCTGTGCTGTCTCAGTGCTGCCCTGCCTGCACTGGGTGTTTGCAGAGAGCTGATCCTGCAGAAGTACCAAGTCTGACTAGGTCTCTGTTATTGCAGCTGGGTGAGGTGTGTCTGGCCACAGCTCTGCAGGCAGATGGTGCAGCTGTGACACCCCTAGGACCTTGGCTGCCCACAGTGCAGTCCCATGGGATTTGCTGGAATGTGATGAGCCCTGCTCTGAGATGCTGCTATATCTGCCCAGATCTATGTCAGTGGTACGCAGCTGCTCCTAGAATCAAATGATCCTTTAGGTTGGAAAAATCTTTAAGATCATTTATTTCAAGCATACACATGGCAGCTCTGCAGCAACTCTAAGGCAGCTGTGCCAGGGCTTTGCCTACCCTCCACCACCCCCATTGCCTCATGGACTGGGCACACTGTGGATGAGAAAGATGATGCCAGGGAGGGGAGGTGAGAACTTTTCCCTGACACACAGGATGCCAGGCCATGTCCCTGTCTTCTTGTGTCATATGCTGGCCCTGGGCTGCTGCTCTGCACAGGTACAAGAGGCATGCGACCCTGATCCCTTCCCTGGTAGGGCAACCAGGCTAGAGGTGCTGCAGGCCACATTGGTCCTGTGTACAGCAGCAGGTGCAGAGAAACGGGGGAGGGGCGAACAGCGGTATGGAGGTGCCGGTACCCCTAAGCCTAGGATGTCTGCACACGGGGCAGTCGGAAGCACAGAGTAGAGAACGCGAGCAGCGGGTCTGGCTGGGGCCGGGGTCTGCAGCCTGCCCAGCCCTGCCCAGGGGCAGCCTGCACGGGCAGAGCGCGCCGCCGAGTGCTGCCTGCACTGCCCGTCCCTCGCCACGCGATGGGGCCGCTCGCCCGGCCTTGGCCAGCTCCGGCACGGCAGAGCTGGCAGCCTGCCCTGCCTGCAGTGGAGTGGGGTGCACGCTGTCTGCCCTGCCTGCAGTGCAGAGGAGTGGGGTGCCCGCTGCCTGCAGGGAGGTGACAGAGCTGCTCCAGCCTTACTCTCTCTAGTAAGGGACAGGCAGGAACCACAGGTGGGGTACAGGCTGTGGTACTTGCAGGGCTGAAGCTGGAGGGGGAATAGACGCAGGAGGGGTGTGGGGGGTGTTGAGAACCCCCGCAGTCACATGTGTCCCCGGCAGTGGCAGCCGGAAGTGGATGAAGGCCAAGGGCTGCCTGTCCCTCTGTCCATTCAACCTGCTTCTCAGCCCAGTATGGCTTCCCTACAGCCCCCACCTGGCTCTGGGGCTGAGCATCCCTCAGCCCTTGCTGGCACAGCGTCCCTGTCCCCTCATCCATGTGCTGAGTACAGCAAGAAGGCTGCTCATGGGGTACCCTATGCCAGCCATGCCAGGGAGCCAAGGTTATCTCAGAGTGGGGGTCTTGGTGGCAGAGGCTGCTGCACAGTGCTGTGGTTCATCGCCTTTCACATGCAGCCACCATGGGATTTCATTTGATTGGAAAAGTAATAGGAGCCATTTATCTCTGTGGCTTTATGGGCTCTCAGCAGCCCCACAGCCCAGCCAGACTGAAGGGCTGGCAGTACCCACCCAGAAACCATCCTTTGGGGATACAATTACCTCCATGCTTGACTCCTGCATGCCAGGGTACTTTACTGGGGGGCAGAGAGTGTTGGCGGATGGAGGGCAGTCAGGGGCCGCCCCTGGCTGGGTACTGCATTTGCCAGAAGCCACCCAGTGACCACAGTGGTAGCAGAGCTGCCCCCAGCCTGTCTCTCACCGGGCAGCTGTCCAAGCTGGCAGCCAAGCTGGCAGCCCTGTCAATAATCATAATTAAAAATTAATACTAATCAAAAGGGAGAGGCAGATGGCAGCAGACATGCGGCAGGGCTGCAGGTGGAGGAGGGGGACACTGGAGACAAGAGGGCAGGCAAGGATGGGAGTACAGGGGTGCAGTGGGAGAGGACATATGGGTCAGAGTGCTGTGGAGTCCAGCGGGAATGTCAGGGTTCTGCATAAGGGACCTGCATGGCACAGAAGGGAGGGGGAATGTGAGGTCAGAGTTGCAACGGGGCAAAGAGGGGGTGGGCACAGCAGCATCGTGCTGAGCTGCTATAGGGGTGGGGACTTGTGTTCCCGTCTCTGAGCAGGGAGCACAGGCTGGTCATGCTGGGTGCTCATGCAGGATCACCTTGATGGTGGCTGGTGTGCAGCCAGGGCCTGGCACTGCCAGCCTGTACCTTGACTCGGCAGGTTGCCAGCCTGGTCTCTTCCTGCGCCACCAGCTTTCATGGCTCTGACAGCAAGGACAGATCCTGCCTTCTGTCCCTGACACACATCTGGTGGCAGGATGGGTGCAGCACCCATCCCATTGCAACCAGTGGGTGCTGCAAGGCTAAAATAACTCAGAGTAACTAGGGAAGGAGCTACTGGCTTCATGGCAGGGCGTGTGGGCTGGGGAAGAACAGGCAGTGCTGGCTCACCATGGGAGTGGGCAGGCAGAACGGCTGCTGGCACTGAGGCTGTGCCACACTTCCTTGTGGTTCCCACACCCATTTCCCTGCCCCATCGCCTGCATGGAGCCATGGGGATGCTCTGGGCCTTGGTAGAGCCGAAGTGGGCATGCAGCGGACCTCTATCTCTGGATACCACCAGCCTCTCCTGGACATCCTGAGGGGGTGAGCCCCCCCATGAGCTGCTTCCAGCCCTCCCTGTTCATCCCGCTGGCCCCTGGCAAGGGCACAGGCTGAGCTCTGAGCTCACTTTCCATCCCAAATCACCATGGCATGAGAGAAGGGGTACCCAGGGTGAGGGGTACCTGCAGCACACCGTTCCCATGACAACCTCCCCGGAGACGGCTGCTGGTGCGGGAGATGTGGGAGGCAAGGGCTCCATGGACCCCTCCACACTTTCATTCCCAGGCCTGGAAAGATGCAGTGGGGCACAGCACAAGGTTTGCATCTATGGGTCTTGCTCCTGGCCTTGGGCTCTGCCTGCCCCATCTTGTTCCCTGCCCACCATGCCCACAGCATGGGGTAGGCAGGCATGACAGTGCTGCTACTGCCTGTCCGTGCTGGGCTGGTGCCCGCCAACAGCTGGTTTGTACCAGTGGGGTTGGCATAGCAGGGTTTACACGGAAGGGAAGGGGTTAAGAGCCTGCAGGGCCATCCCTTGTGCCAGCAGCTGAGGTGGGGGACAATATCTCCTGTCTTGTGCTGCAGGGAGCCTGTACCTGAGAAGGGTCTCTTGCTGTCACTTCTCATCTGAGCAGCAGCCAGGCTCCTGCAACACGGCTGAGTACTCTCTTTCCCCGCAGGGACGGGCTGGTACGTCCTGCTTGGCAGAGGCAGGCGGGGGAGTGGGCGGGTGGGATGGGGACAGGGATAGGAGCTGTGTAACCACAGACCCGCAGGCAGGGCCGGTGCTGCGGCAGTCTGCAGGCAGTTCCCTGCTGCAGGCAGAGATATTCCCCCTGTCCTGTGCCTCCATGGCCACCACATCTTCAGGGTTTTTTCTGCTGGACCCATGCCACGGCCTGGGTGCCTCTTGGTTGGCTGGCATGTGCCTATGGGGTCTTGATGTCACCATGTTGTGATGCCCCCAGTGCTGTGCCCATGCTGTCCTCAAGTCTACCACCTGCAGCCCCCCAGGTAATGCCACCAGCTCTGAGGGACCAGCCTGCACATCCCTGGACACAGATGCACCCCAAGAGCTAGAAAAGGAAGGGCTCCATTAGCAACCACACATCCATCCTCCTTGCATGTCAGAGGAACCAGACACTACATTGGCATAGAAGAAGCAGGTGGGGCTGCCAGGGTGCAGGGCATACAGTGGGACTTCTGGCACTGTGCACCCTGGTGTTCTCTTGCAAGGGGCAGGTGATACTGCAGCCCATAACCAACCCCTGCCAGCACCCAGCTGGGGGGCTGCCAGGCTCCCTACCCAGCTCCCTGCCTGCCCACCCCAGTGCCATGTTTCTGGCTGGGAGGACTGGTGTTTCCCAGGGGATCAATGTGCCCATCAATCCCACACAGCTCCACGAGCTGCTTTCCCACCGCCCTGCTAATTAATTGGCTGCTGCTGCTGCTGTTGCAGGAGCACTGGGCACCTTGGGTGCCTGAGCTACCTGCACCCTGCCCTGGCTGTGAGCTCCCAGCTCCACACATGGCCCCGTGGGAGCTGGCAGCCACTTCAGACCCATTTGCACCTGTCTGTTAGGCTGGGAAGGGGTCTGGCAAGCCCTGGGCTGGGTTGAGGGGCACAAGAGCCAAATGAGGGGCTGGGGGGGCACTTGGCCAACACATGGCCATTTTCAGTCCCACTGGCTGCCCATGTCAACCTCCCACTGCTTGTAGCCATGCCTGACCTGGCCTGTGACAGCCCTCAGTTGGACACAGGGACAGGGATGCTGCCTTTGTTCCTGGCTGTAATGAGATTTTTGCTTGGCTACCTGGTAGAAAATCCAAGTCAGAGGCTGTGAAAAGTGTCTTCAAACACTAGCAGTGTCCTGCTCAGCCTGGGGCATACAGAGCTGCCCCTGCCTCAGCACCTACAGCACTGCCAGAAGGGCATCAACAGTAGTTCCAGACAGGAGCAGCCACTAGGCTGGCTGGCACAGGACACCCATGGGATGCACAGACCAGCAACTTTGTCATCTATTTAGCCCACTCCCCCCATCCCAGTTCCACATTGTTACTGGTGCAGCTACCCCATGCCTAGTCTGGGAGTGCCAGACACTCCCCTGAGGACCGTGGGCTTTGTGCCACCACCGTGCCCAACTGCACCTGGGCTGCAGCCCCTGACACTCTAGTGAAGTCCTAGCACTGTGGCACTGTGTCCACTGGACCTGTGTTTTCAGGGTATCATTGTGCTGTGGCCCAGCTCTTCCAGACATGCCATCCCTACCCACAGCAGCAGCAAATCTGTCTCCTCAAAAAGCAGGGCCCAGCTTTGCGAGTACTGGGGGCTGTAAGGAGTGGGTTTTGCTGTGCATCTTAATGGAGCCCTTCCCGCCCCCAGCACTGGATGCCATTAATCTACTCCTGCAAATGGCTAATTTTGAAAATCCTCTTATCAGAATTAGGTCCTCAACATTCATATTTATTTACTTATGATTTTAATAATCTTTCTGTGTGCAGAACCCTCATGCTACTAGGGTACTCACCGGCTCCATTTCCGAGCATCCCTGTGCAGTATGAAGCTTGGGACACTCATGACTGTGCCATGCCTTCCCATACCGCACTGTCCCATGCTGTGCCATGCTGTGCCACACTCTGGCGCATTTCTCTCACATGGCATACGTGTTCCTTGCACCCTCAGCTCTGCCATTGACAACAGCAGGGCTGGAGCACCTTCCTGAACTTAGGAACCCCACACAGCCCAGTGCCTGCCCAGCACCAGGGCCTGGGCTGCATCCTGCTCACAGGCCATGCATTATGCATTGTTTATTCGTTAGCACCTTCCCTGTTTGTAACTCAATTAGGCAGATGTCAGTTTTGTTAATACAATGGTGTTTAATATTCGACTTCCTTAAATACCACAAATGGATGGGGAGGCAGCTCACAAGCGATCCATTATACATGAGCTCAAATATGTATTTAAATATTTAATGGCAGTTTAGAAAATCTCAGGGCTGGTCTTGCCCTGGGCCAGGTAGGAGGTTGGGTATGGCACAGACAGGGCTCTGCCAGGCCAGCGGTGGGTGAGAGCTGCTTCGCCTTGGCTGGCCCAGCCCAAAGTAGCACCTGTAACACATGATGAGGAGGGAGTGGCACCAGGGCGGTGATGTCCCCACAGAGATGCCAGCTGCAGTCCGCAGAGACTGGGTTCCATCACATGCCAGGTGATGCCTTCCCTCCATCTCCACCCCAATCTAGTTTCTTCTGGGAGAAAGCCCTGCACAATGTTGGTGGCACACGGCTGAGCCACGACCGTGGTGCACTGTAGAAGAGAATTAATTTTTAATCCTGTCTTAATTACTCTGGGTAATAATCCATTTACAGTGCCTGGTGTGGCTGGCACTCCCAGCATCCCCCCAGGGGCTGTAGTGGTTGCAGGACACCCAGGCGCTGAGCACGTCATACCAGTGGCACCATGCCAACTGGGCATTGCATTCCCCTCCATGGAAGCCCCATGAGTCCCCACTTGCAGCCCCTCACACCACTGCAGCAGGTGGTCAGGGGTCCTGGGTGTCACCATGGACAAAAGCCAGGCTGGCACAACCCCTTGGCAGCAGGGTTTAGGGCTCTGGCACCTGTGGAATAGGATCTGGCTCATCCTTCATCTACTCCTCAGCAAGAGGGAGAGCGAGCAGAATTGAAAGTGATCTCCCCAATCTGTATTAATTAGAGTCTATTAATTCATCAGTGTGTCCTGCCACTTCCCCACTGACAGCCCAGCCATGCTGGCCAGCAGTGCAGGAAGGACACACAGGGTTACCCACACAGTCTCCACACGGCACCTGTGTGTCACCGCACATCGTGAGCACATGGCAAGGGAACCGGCTGAAACCAAGGTAGGACCAGGCACCACCGGCACCCTCAGGCAGGTGGCAGGGCAAGGGGTGTGTAGTGTATGCCTGGGTGGTGGGAGTGTTGTTGCTGGCACCACCGGCACAGTGACAGGAGCAGGAGCTGGAAGCCATCCCAGGAGAGCGGCATGAGGAGCAGATGGGGCTGGCACTGCACTGGGGGCCCCAGAGCCCCCCTCCCTGCCACACTGCCCCAGGGTGACACTGTGCTGGGTGCCCTACACAGGTGCCATCCACGTTGGGTACACCTGCCTCACCCTGCCCCAACACCTAGCTTGGGGGGTCCAGTCACAGCAAGAGCCTGAACTGGGGGTCTGTGCACTGTGGGGGAGCTCACCCTGGTTCCCATGGCAGCCCCCCGGGAGCTCACGTGCGATGCAGTGACTTCAGCAGGAGCAGATGGAGCTGCAAGGAATAAAAACATCCTGTTTCCATGCAAATGCCATCAGTAATAACAAGACAGCCTGAAGGAGGGTGGCTATCGCAGCACTGGGGCTCTGCCCATGAGGGGCGGGAGGGTATCCTCTGCCAGCTGCCCCCCACCAGTGTCCACGCAGGATGTGCTGAGGCTTAGGGCACTCTCTGGGGCAGCATGGCAGGACAAGAGCAGGCACCCATGGGTGTCACTCCATGTACGCTGTCCTGCATGCACACTTGGCAAATGCACGACCATATTGGCACGGAAGGTGCCTGGCCAGGAGAGTGATGTTGGGTGATGGCTCTGGCCTCATCCCGGGGCTGTGCTGGTGGTGCCCTCAGCTCTGCCGGGCACAGCCAGCGCTGCACTAGGGTAGATGGAGACCACGGCACAGACGGTGCCACCCGGGAGAGCCGCACTGGTTTCTCACCCGCTTCAGCTCTTGAAGGCGTAAGAGTCGTTGTTAATTGTTACTGGAGCTGCTAATGAAATTATCGCTGCGCGGCGCTAGGAGCCGCTGCCCAGCCCTGCCCCTGCCCAGCCCCCACTACTGGGCACAGGGGACAGCTCAACTGGCACAAGCTCTGGATGCCACAGGGTTCAGGGAGAACCTCAGGGACCCTAGAACATTCACACCTGCCTTTGTCCCTCATCCCTTGCCCACATTGCAATCTTCCCACTGTCAATGGTGGCTGTATCTTGTCTGAGTGTGGGGACAGCACAGGGAGGGAAGGGAGAACCCCCAAAGACCCCCCCAGACCCCCCCCTGTGGCCGCTCCCCCCTGCACTTGGCAGAGCCCTGAGGTGACCGAGTGGGGCCGACCCCTCCCCCAGATAAAGGGGGGTCTCCTAGATAAAGGGGGGTCCCCCCAGATAAAGGGGGGTCTTCCCAGATACAGGGGGGTCCCCCCAGATAACAGGGGTTCCCTGAGCCCCCCAGTGACCCCCGTGACCCCCCCCAGGAGCCGGGCTGTGGCCGCTCCCCCCTGCACTTGGCGGTGGAGAGGCAGAGCCCCGAGGTGACCGAGTGGCTGCTTCGGGCCGGGGCCGACCCCTCCCCCCAGAGCAGCAGCGGCCGCACCCCCCTGGACAGCGCCCGGCTCCGCCCCGACCCCCGCATCCCGGCCCTGCTCTCCTGCTACGGGGGCTGCCCCGGCCCCACCGACACCGGCACCGACACCGGCACCGACACCGACACCGACACCGGCACCGATGGAGACGGAGACGGAGACGGAGAGGATGTGAGTGAGGGAAACACCCCGGGGCTGACCCAAAGCTGCGGGTTTGGAACAAAAGCTGGGGGTTCTGACCCAAATCGTGGGGTTCTGACCCAGATCCTGGGGGTTCTGATGCAAATCATGGGGGTTCTAACCCAAATCTGGGGGTTCTGACCGAAATCTTGGGTGTTCTGACCCAAATCCTGGGGGTTCTGACCAAAATCTGGAGGTTCTGACCCAAATCTGGGGGTTCTGACCCAAATCCTGGGGGTTCTGACTCAAATCCTGGGGGTTCTGACCAAAATCTGGAGGTTCTGACCCAAATCCTGGGGTTCTGACCCAAATCATGAGGGTTCGGAATAAAATCTGGGGGCTCGGACCCAAATCTTGGGGGAGCGGAACAAAATCTGGGGGTTTGGAACAAAATCTGGGAGTTCTGAACCCAAATCTTGGGGGTTCGGAACAAAATCTGGGGGTTCTGACCCAAACTTGGGGGTTCTGACCCAAATCTGGGGGTTCGGAACCATATCGTGGGGTTCAGAACCAAATCTGAGGGTTCTGACCAAACTTGGGGGTTTTTCACCCCCAAAACTCCTGAGGTTTAACCCCAAAACCCTGAGATTCCACCCCCAAAACCCCTGCGATTCCACCCCCAAAATCCAGGGATTTCACCCTCAAAACCCTGAGATTTCACCCCCAAAATCCTTGGATTTCACCCCAAAAACCCTGGGATTTCACCCCCAAAATCCTTGGATTTCACCCCCAAAATCCAGGGATTTCACCCCCAAAATCCTGAGGTTTCACCCTCAAAACCCTGAGATTTCACCCCCAAAACCCTGAGATTCCACC
>JAOYMX010009862.1:37174-48756 GCA_025802355.1 Corythornis madagascariensis | reverse complement strand
GCTAGAGAAGAAAAATACCTTTGCCTGCAGTCCTGCTCCAATCACTCTGCTTCACTGCCACAATCTCCTGGTGGATTGCGTGGCCGCTTCTCTTAAATAGAAGAGAATGCAGTGAAAAAAAATATAAACTGTTCTCTATCATTGTTACGTACTGCTGACAGTTTTTTTTTTCCCTATACAATTTTTAATGGACACTGGAAAAGCTTTAATTATGCAATTCTCTGTGTTAATTTCTAACAAAAGAAATTAGCAGATGCAGCAACATATTTAATGACAGAGATTTGAGAACTCTTTTTAAAGCATTTCAGTGTTACTTATGACTTTTTTTCTCACCACAAAAAAAAAAATTGGCAGGGGCCATAGTTTCCATCTTTCAGGCATTGACTAGTAACTTTAACTAGCACAAGCTTGCTAATGGCTTCCAGTGATCCCATGAAGAAATCTTTGGTTTTGAAAAATCATGTTTGTAATTCTTCTTGGTTTTTCCTCATGATATTTTTAATAATAACTTGAGTTGTTACTACGAAAGAGTACTAGAGAATAATGTGGTATTTTTAGTTTTAGTTGGAATAATTTGATGCATTTGAGGAAGGCATTTTTATGGTTGTGTATGTACAGTAAACCTATTGTGTTTCCCCTTTCATCTGAGATGGGTCTTTCATTACACACTTCAAAATGTTAGAATAAAGTAAGAATATGTCTTTTAAAATGCGGATATTCAGCTGCAGTATTTGTACATTTCTTTAACTCCCATCAGAATAAATACTTCACATTAATGATGTCCATCTTAAAAGGAATGCTGTAGAAAGAAATCAAGTGTTTAAATTCAGTATATTAAAGAAGAGAATGTATTGATTATTCAGCCATACTTTTCAAAGTGTAAGTTTACTTATAGGTGAATAATTTTCTGTGCCATGTTCTGTGAAATATTCCTAACCCATTTTTCTGAGATTTTAAAGCAAGCCATTCATACTCATAAATTTAGCCGCAGATGGTGAGAGAGCTTTTATTTTTGAAGAAACTGAGGGAAATAATATGTTTATAGAAAAGGTAGCAAAGCCACAGATGTTACTATCTCACAAATATCTGCCAATATCCATAATATCAGAAGAAAAACAGGAAAAAGAGGAGGATCAGCAGCTAAGAGTGATTTCCTTTTCCGATGTTTTTCTTAATCAAAATACATTGTCTTATTTTAAATACAAGCTACACAGAGAACTCATGCCTGGTTTAGCTTTGACAGTTTGTATTTGTGTCCCGCTAAGAGGTGGATGTGGGCTGTAAATATTGGCAGTTGAGTAGTGATTTTTTTGGTAATTGACTGTAGTTTGCTGTTATTTTCGATGAAAATTTTGTGTAGTTAAAACTATTATCATTGGAGTAGTGTTCCTTCTTCACTACTTAGCTCTTGTTATTTTAATTTTAATTCCTTTTGAAGTTGTCTCTTTGCATGTGTGTAAGCTGGACAGTTAGGATACAATGTTTTACATACAGTCTTGGCTTTCCAGTAGTTTAAGCAAGTGAATTAGTGAGATTGCACATCATCTCTGCAAGCACACATGAAATATTAACCCATGAGACAAGCAGAGAAGAAGAAAAAAGCCCTCAGTAAATCTGTTAGGTTGAAACAGTTGGAGGAAGCATTGTTTTACTGCCTTGTTGGTTGAAAAGTGTGATATATTCAAAATTCATGTTCTCCTGGTGTTCTAAATTATTTTAATCTCAAGGAGAAAGAGATGAAGCAGCTTGTGTCAACTTCCACAATGTTTCTTTGCCATTCTAAGCACATAATGGTGATGGCTTACTTGTTTTTAGTTCAAAACTCACATCTAATAATAAAGGTGAATCTAATGTAAACTAATAAACCAGGAATTAACGGAACAAAGTGAGACAGGTTGTCATTGAGTTCACTGTACTAACACAGCCTGTTTGCTTAGACTTTTGTGCTGAGCCTATCTTCATATTGTTTTCTGTGAGTGGGTGTTTAGTAATATTATTCTCAGTGTCCAGTGAGACTTCTCATCACACTGTAAAGCAATTGTTAATTAAATAGAAACAAGAGAATTATCAGAAAACTTCTGTTTTTTCTAACTTCTGTTATTTTTTCCTGTGATAGCTTGAACATGCTAAAATTACTCAGACAGAACTCATGCGAGAGTGCTTCAGAAAGCAGCAAGAGGCCACAGAATTTATCAAATATCAGGAAGAACTACAAGAGCGTCTTCATGAAGAAATCAGAGCCAGAGAGCAGCTGGCTTTGGAGCTTAGTAAAGCTGAAGGTGAGTGGCTTTTTTGATGAGTTGTTGAACTTTGCACTCACATACTTATTAATTGGCTAAAGAAACTGCAAATTAGAGTAACTTTGCAAATTTTGGAATGTTATCAGCCTTCTGGATAGCTATGAACAAGATGACCTCTGAAGGTCCCTTCCAACATCAATTACTTTGTGGTTCTGTTTCCCAACTTTGTCTCATTTATTACTGTCTGACTTATGAAAAAAATAGGTTGGATATGTGATGTTATCTTAAAGTTCATATATTTCATCATAATATGTATGCTTATGCAGGCAAGCTAAATACAATTCTAACTTCTCATCACACTGTAAAGCAATTGTTCATTACTTAGAAATAGAGTTACAAGAAAACTTCTGTTTTTTTCCAACTTCTGTCATTTTTTCCTGTGATAGCTTGAACATGCTAAAATTACTCAGTCAGAACTCATGCGAGAGTGCTTCAGAAAGCAGCAAGAGGCCACAGAATTTATCAAATATCAGGAAGAACTACAAGAAGTTCTAACAACTTAGGATCATAAATAGCTGAGACTGAAAGGCACCTCTGGAGATCATTTATTCCAACCCCCTGATCAAAAAACAGGGTCAGGTAGAACAGGTTGTCCAGGACTGTGTCCAGTCAAGTTTTGAATGTTCACAACCTTTCTGGGCAGTCTCTTTCAGTATCAGACCACTGTCAAAGAGGGAAGAAGAAACTTTTTTTTTTTGTATGTTGAAATGCAGTTTCCCATATTTCAGTTTGTGCCTGTTGTTTCTTGTTCTTGACTTAGATCCACACAAACGTGGATAAAAGCATAGATCCTTCACTCTGAATTTGATGATACAGTGAGGATATGTTTCAGTTTGCACCCTATTTGAAGAGTTCTTAAGGGAATTTGCAATTGTATTAAGGAAACAATAGAAAATTGTAAGGTGCTACAACAGGGGATATCTAATAATCTTTCCTGACATCAAAAAAATGGGTTCAAATCTGACAGACACAAACCTTTGGACATAGCTTCATTGTTTCAATAGCTGAATGTTTTGTTTCCAGACAGCATTTCTACCATTATCTGTTTGTAATTAGCATCTGAAAAAGATGCAAAAACCACCAGCTCTGTATGTAGGATCTCTGCAGCAGGTTCTGAAGCTGAGCAGATTTCTCTGTTTCAATGTAGGCGTGTAAAGTTTTATAGCCAAATGATACACCTGGGGAATGCTACCTTGCCAGTTTTTCTCTTCTTTTTACATAGGCAGATAGTCCAAATGAGTTCATGCACTATTAATATCTTGAGCACACCTAACCTGAAAATAAGTGCAGGTTTCTAAGCATGGGTCTAAAATGTGGTGCAAGGGACAGTTGGTAACCTGTCAGTTCAGACAGCATAAAAATTGTGTGTCCTCAGCACCAGTATTGGCCTCAGCATTTCAATGGATTTATCAAAATTAGAAAGGAGTGAAAATTATTTCATGGGGAATAGTTTAAAATCTGGAAAAGGCATTATTGACAAATCTTGTTTGGAACACAACATGCAAAAAACGTAAAATCTTCTATCAAAATATAGATGACCTAGGAATTTATATTCTTGAACAGACAGTTACAAAACTGTTTAGTATTGATGAATTTCAGAATGTAGGTAGCTTTTATGTCTGTTGCCACTTGTTCTCCTTGGTTGTGAGTAGTTCTGGAATAGGAGACACAGAATTTGAAGTTAGTTTTAGCCATTGCTAGACATCACAGAGTTGAACTTTTAATGTAGATGCAGATTTATGTCACATATGGGGAATTAATTCAGCCTTTTACAGGAATTCCACTAATTTGTCCTTCTTCATGCTTTAAAGAGTAAGTTAATTCACTGAATCCCTGAATGAATTCAGTCTTTTTTTTCCTCCCTTTTTACTCTGAACTTCTGAAATTAACATACTTCTACATGACAGTCAGCTATAACAAAACAAATGTTCCATATAACTTTTTTATTTCATTTCTTCTGCTCATTGAACTGAGTTGTGAGCATGCTATGACAAAGCCATACTACATTCTCCTATTAAATTCCTTGGATAGGTATACAGAACAGTGTTGTAATTCATTATGCATCTGAGATACCCTGTCTTCTCTCAAGACAAAATGTGTCATTTTTTATCATTTCTTTCTTATCACAAAAACTGCTATGTCTGAGACATTTTCAGACCTCTAGTTTAACTATAATAAATGACTTGCTTAATGTGATAGAAAGTCAATGCCCATTTGTTCACCAAACTCTGACAACTCTCATGACATCTCTTTACAAAAAACAAACAAAAACAAAAACAAACAAACAAACAAAAAAGGCAGGACTAAATATCACAACATATGATCTTAGCAGACTACTTTTTCATTGTTCATTCCTTTTTGGTAGAGGTGTACACACCGTTTAACCTGGGAATGCCCTCAGTCTGTTGAAGTTGTGAACATTGTAAACAGCATTTCATAGGGTAGAAACAGTTACTAGAATTTACATTGTCTCAAATTTTTGAAATGCTGTTAATGATGGTTCTAGTTCAGTATTTTTTGTTTCAACAGCTAGTCCTTCTATGAAAGTATGTTCTCTGTGAATCCAAGTGTGGAAAAAAAGATTGGTCAGCAGTGTGTGATTGATATGCATGAGGACCATGCCTGTGTTTCTCAGACTGTATATGTAAAGACTGCTAGTTAATTCCCTCTTATATGGAACCAAGTACTCACAGTGGTTTTGATTAGTCTACATTGATAATAAATAAAAAACCTCTTCAGTTTTCTTATATTCTCAATCCAGGGTAAAATCCATTTTAATATTGACTCAAGTATAGATTTACACTGAAAGTACATTCAATGTTTAAAATAGCTTGATACTGAAAAAATGCTACTTAGATTCTGTGGGTTTATTAAGCAGAAACCTGTGAGATAGGTGTGTGTGTCCAACTGAGGAAGCTTAGACACGGTATGACTAATGTCCTATCTGGTTTTGGAACCATTGGTATTCAACATGACAAAACACATCTTACCATGGAAATCTGCAATACCTGTTTAGTATCTTCTGTCACTTGGAAAAATGCCTTTTTATGTTCTGTGGTAAGATGTTCCTGATTCACTGATGTGAATCTTCTGAAACCAGTACCATGACAGGATCTCAGTTCATTCTGGACAGCCCTCAAGGAAATTTGTTGGTTTTTCCCTAAGTCTTTAGCTTTGTGCTCACTTCTGCATCATTCCAAGATGGTGCCATTTGTTACATCTGTAATATAATTCATAAGGCTAAAATAGCACTGCCCCTTGATTCCTAGAAAAACTGCTTCACGGAAATTCTATGTTAAAATATCATTAATTGTCTGTGCTACAATTGTTCATTAATAGTAAATACATTAAATGGCTTCTGAAATGTTAGCTGTTGTTAAAGGGCTTTTTCAAGCGATTCAGGTGCTAAACATGGGAAGCAGTTTTGGTGCCTTACAATGTTGGAAGTATCTATATTGTACCTGACCTACAGGAGAGCCATGTTCTTGCAGAAACTGTTGTTTGAGGTCTGACAAATGTCTTGAGGCACCCAAAATGGCACCTGGAACCTGAAATTACTTGAAATTTCTGATTTCTCCCATGTTTATTACACACTTATTTTTTTCTCACCTTTCAAGTTTGTTTGCTCCAGAAGTCTTGCACTGAGATAAATTAAAAGATATATTTGACCTTGTGCTTTCCTTCCTATAATTTGATCATGGAAGAACATCAAGGATAGGAGTAGAAGTTGTCGGGTGCTGAATATCTAGCATATATGTGCATTTGTGCGAGAACACTATAGTGACTTAAGCATGTCAAAAATTCAAATTGTTCTTTATTGTTTATTGAATCTGCCCCCAAATTTATGTTCTACAGGCCTCAATGACAATTATGCAGATGAAAAAGCATTTCTGGAAAAACAGCTTCAGGAAAAAATTGATGTAATTGACCACCTTGAGCAAGAACTACTGTGTACAGGTAACAAATTGCAGGAGTTAGAAGCTGAACAGCAGCAGATCCAGGAAGAAAAGGAGTTACTCTCCAGACAGAAGGATGCCATGAGAGCAGATGCGGGACCAGTAGAGCAGCGTATGTATTCCTCACAATCTTTCTGTGAGATTTTTCTTATACTTTCAAATGAAATAAGTAATCTTTTGAATGCTTTTTCCCCTTCTCTTTGTAATCATTAATAAAAACGTGATAGGGCAAAATGTGTTATGTTTGTACCTGATGCTAATGTTAGAATTTTAAACTTTTCTTGATATCTCAACAAAAAATGACTGAATTTTCAGAAGCACTGAGCAATCACATTTGTTCTTTAAGCCAGGAAAAGCTTGATATCTCTGAAAAATCTGCTTTTATTTACATTATTGCTGGATACGGAATATGTTAAATTTGGCACCTATGGATAAAAAATACTGGTCTAAATAATTTCCAAACTGAGTTTGAGGGACTAGCAGACATAGCTACCAGACTGTGATTAACTACACATGATGGTCATATTTGTTTTAGATACAGAAGATATACTTTTCTAATAAATTCCTCGTTTGGGAAGTATGGAACAAAAGCTGCATGACAAGGAAAGCCTGTTATCTATTGGTAATGCAAAATGTCAGCACTGATGGTGAAAATTTCAGATAAATACCATGTCAGTGTAATCTCACTAACTGCTTACTCAAAAAAAGCCTTTACCTTCATGAAGTAAATGTGTCTTTTAATTATTCCTTACACTAATAACTTAATAATTTATATTTGAGAGGGGAAGAAAAATAGAACATCGTTGTTTTAAGTACTGCTGATCTTTCAAGGATTTCAATGCTTATACTATAAATAGCAGGATGAGATCAGCACTTTAATGTCTAAAAGTTTATGGCAATTTACAACATTATTTTTATTACTTACACATCTTTGTGTTTATTTGAGATTTCCTGTATCCACTTTCTGTAACAATGAAATTTTAAGAACAGCCTGTTGGTTCCTACTCTGTAGTAAAGAATATCCTTGTCTAGGACTCCAGTTAGTTAATTGTTATATGGTTTAGGTTTCTAAATGTTTGTACATTATTTTCATGTGTAACATCTGTAAGGATAAACAATTCTTTAAAGATGAGTAGGTACTTATGCATACTGGAATAATTTACCACATTCCCTGAGTTATGTCAACAACTTTTGTCATTAAATGCCACATCTATCTTTGGCTTCATTTTCCCTTACATTGTTGCACCACAAGAAACCTATAGCTGGCATGTGAATTACTTTGCTTCTTTTTTTTTTTTTTTGTTTTCTCTCTCTCTATTCTCCTAGGCCTAGTAGATGCTGCAGTCGATGCAGCTTCCCAAGCAGGTGTGTTTGTATGTTGCATGGCCAATCTGTAACTGGGTGGAAGACTTAACATGTACTGACATTGTTAATCAGGATTATTGGGCTTTTGGCTTACTGACATTACTTGTAAATTCTTACTGGCCTGCAGCTTTGATGTTGTATTTCATGATCACTTTTGCATTTCACTAACAACATTTCTTAAAATTTCTCACCATAATTAGCAAATCGTAAATAACCATCATCTTATTCACCTATGAATTACAGATGCGTAGGTGGTATTGGAGGGATGTTTCTGTAGCCTTTTTTTTTTCTCCCAAATACAGTTGAGTCTTTCATTATGATAACTAAACACTGTATTATATTGATATATAATGGTTACCTAGAAATGAGAATTGGTTAAATATGATGTAAGATGATGGTGCCTAAAGGATCTTTCTGCTATTGCGAAAGTAAAATGTATTGTTTCTGTATAAATATCAGTCATGTTTTAAAGATTCTCCAAATAGAATTGCACTTTACAGTTTGGATTTTGCCACAAGGGATTAATAACGGTTAGTTAATATGTACTTCAGTGGACTGTGACTTAAGAGTCTTAATAGAGTGGTTTTGGGTTTTACTGTATATGCTTGCCAGCCTTGTCATGAGGACTCAAAATTTGGCATCCATGCAGTCACTGGTTTTACAAAGCTCCAGTTACAGGTCAGTAATTTCCCTCTCTGTCTGCCCAGCAACCTTGCTAAATCTTTCACTATTTCCTTCAAATTATTTATATGTATCACATTAAATTATAAAGTCTGGGAGTGGATTGATTTTTTACTGACACTGGGGATGAGAAGAAGGTTGGGTTTTCTGTTCTTCATTGTTAGCCCTTATGCTGACTTTAGCCATAATTTGAACCAATGCATTTTATTTTCTTCTGAATTATACAGAGACCTTCTAATTTCTATGAAACAGAAATGTATAACTTCAGTAACAGTCATCTGAAGACTAACTAAAGAATAGTAATTTTAATACGAATTTGCTTCAGTGATTATTCTTATTATTATTATTCTTGATTATTTCCAAGAAGAAAATATCTTTTATAAAAAAAGAAAAATAATAAAAACCCAAACCAGTTCACATCCTTGACCAGAGTACAGCATGGATACCTTGGGGAGTGGTTTTCTTTCATAACATAACTAACTACTTGTATCTAAAAGTAGTGTGTGATGCTTTTATTATAACCAGAATTGCTGGAGGAAACAGAAAAGTTAATGAAAGAAAAAATTGAAGTACAGCGTCAAGCTGAGAAAGAGTATGATGACCTTCAGAAGCAAGTGAAAGTCTTGGAAATAGACTTGGAAGAACAGGTCAATCGTTTCATAGAGCTAGAGCAAGAAAAAAATGCAGAACTAATGGACTTAAGGCAGCAAAACCAGGCTTTGGAGAAGCAACTTGAGAAAACAAGAAAATTTCTAGATGTAAGTATGGTCAAAGGCTAGATTCATGAAGGTGGGTGGGCACCTTTACTGAGGTTTAATTTAGCAGGAAATGCTATTTTCAAATTTTGAGCAAACATAAAGCAGCACACAATAGTAAAATTGTTATGTGTTATATGTTCCATCCCAATAATTTAATTAACATTTAAAAAATTTAAAATTTGTTTGCTCTGTATTTCTATGTATAGCTTAGTAGGCTTATTAAATGTTTAAAATAATGTGACATTTCTAAAATTAATGAGGAAACAAATTTTCATGACCTTCAGTTTTAGCAGTTTTTGAAATCACCTTATTTTTCAATAAAATCTGGTAGAATTTATCTAAAGTCTGTGCAGGGTCCTGCACTTTGGTCAGACCAACCCTTGTTATCAAAACTGGATGAAAGGATTGAGAGAATTCCTGTGGAGAAAGACTTGGGTGTACTGGTGGATGAAAAGCTGCACATGAGCCAGCAATGTGCACTTACAGCCCCAACAAGGCCAGCCATAGCCCATCAAAAGTAGTGTGGCCAGCAGGTTGATTCTGCCCCTCAGTTCCACTCTGATGAGATCCCCCTTGAATTACTGCATCCAGCTCTGGGGTCCTCAGCACATCAACCTGTTGGAGCAGGTCCAGAGGAGAGTCACAAAAATGATCAGGGGTCTGGAGAAGAGAAAGCTACAGGGACACTTCGTTGAAGCCTTTCAGTACTTAAAGGGGGCCTGTAAGAAAGATGAGGACAGACTTTTTAGCATGGTGTGTTATGACAGGACAAGGAGTAATGATCTTAATGTAAAAGAGGTTAAATTTAAACTAGATATAAAGAATAATCTTTTTATGATGAGGGTGGTGAAACACTGGAACAGCTTGTCCAGAGTGGTGGCAGATTCCCCGTCTCTGGAAGCGTGCAAGGTCAAGCGGGATGGAGTTCAGAGCAGCCTGATCTAGTTGAAGATGTCACTGCTCACTTCAGGGGGGTTGGACTAGATTACTTTAAAGGTCACTTCCAACCCAAACCATTCTATGATTCTATGAATTAACTAGTCAGTCTTATTTGCACTTGGAAATTGAAAGCATAATTACTGTAAGTTACTTATACAGTCTTCCTTCATAGTATCAAAGAATCTACTTCCAAATATTAAGCTACACCTTCCAACCAGTTATTTTTTATGTGTATTTATCCCCATTCACAATGGCAGCTGCCTCTGTTGTGCCCATTTTTTTCCTGTGTCAGGCTGGGCCATCTCTGCATTTTTGTTTTACACTCATTTTCAGCAATCACCATCTTCCCCACCTCCTCCTTTTCACATTTTATTACCATGCAGCTCTTGGAAGAAAACTATTGTTTCTGTGCCTTCTCAATTAACTCTCTAGCCAACAGTATAACAAATATAATACGCTGTAGCATGTTCTTTGAATAATCTATTACCAAGCAGTACTAAAGGATAGATCTTTTGGGGTACTTCTTAGCACCAATGGATTTCCTTTATTTTCATTTACTACTGTTACAGGGTTATTTTTTTCTCACTGCAACTAGTGAGTCATAATAGAACAAGGTTCAGAAATTAAAATACATATTAGAGGTCCCATAGTCATAAATGCATTCTGGTTTGGGATCATTAATGGCATAAGCTGGAGAACTACAGACTACTGAGATGAGTAGTGGTTTGTAATAGCAGTGTTACATTCTGCTTTCTTTGAAGCAATAGGTGAATTTTTAAGTCTACAAATTGTAAAGGTTGAGGTTTTATTATGTTTATTACTAGGTTTCCTGAATTTTTGCAAAATGGTTTTTTTTGTTTCTAGACAGAAGGATTCCTCTTCGTTCAGATACTTAGCTAGCTTATTTTAATGCATCTGACAAGGTTTGTTTTACAAAGTGGTATTTAAAGGTGATGCTTCTCTGGATAATACCAGTTGTGCATTATTTACATTATATAGATGTATTTCCCAAATGTCAGACTGAGATCTAACAACTGAAACTGGTCAAAAGTAAAACTGAAATGCAAAACTAAAAGAATCTGAATACTTTTTAGTTTTGTTGGGTTGTAGATTTTTTTTTTCCTGTTGGTTCCTCATCAGTAGTAGCACAGAGGTAATTTCTATTCTACTTTCTACTTAAGCTCCATGTATCAAAGACAAACACTAGGAAAGAAAATAATAAAATTTTGGTTTATTTGTGCTGTGTACATGAAACAAAAGAAATAAAACTGTCATTTTTGTGAAATAATACTGGATATATCTATGCTGACATATTTTTCATGAAAAAAAAAACAACTGAAATTTCTTGCCCCAAATGATGAAAGTTTTTCTTCTTAGCAGAAAAAAATCATTTCTTACAAATGAAGCAAGGATTTCTGCTACCTTAAAAATACTGACAGTGTTACCAGCCTTGCATTCACAGAAATAAGAAGTAGTATCACAGAATCACAGAATGTTAGGGGTTGAAAGGGACCTAGAAGATCATCCAGTCCAACCCCCCTGCCAGAGCAGGATCACCTAGACCAAGTCACCCAGGAACAGAT
>JAOYMX010009861.1:0-22871 GCA_025802355.1 Corythornis madagascariensis | reverse complement strand
GTCAGCCTTTCCTCATGAGAGATGTTCCAGACCCTTAATCCTCCTTGTAGCCTTTTGTTGGACTCTTTCTAGTATTTCCCTGTCCCTCTTGAACTGGGGAGCTCAGGACTGGACACAATACTCCAGATGTGGTTACACTAGGGCAGGGTAAGAGGGAGGAGAACCACCCTTGAACTTCTGGACAAACTCTTCCTTATGTACCCAGGATACTATTGGCCTTCCTGACTACAAGGGCCCATTGCTGTTCCATGGGTAACTTATTGTCCTCCAGGGCTACAGTGTCCTTCATGGATCTGCTTTCCAGCAAGTCAACCCCTAGCCTGTAGGTTCCTCTTTGCTCAGCTCTCCAGTCTGTCCAGATCTCACTGGATGGCAGCACAGCTTTCTGGTATAACAGTCACTCCTCCCAGTTCTGTATCATCAGCAAACTGGCTGAGGGTGCACTCTGTGCCTTCCTTCAGCTCCTTGATGAAGATGTCCATGTAACAGACCCCTGGGGAGCACTGGTAGTTACAGGTCACCAACTGGACCCTGTGCCATTGATCACAACCTTCTGAATTCTGTTGTTTAGCCAGTTCTCAACCCAAATTATTGTGTTTTTTGGCTTTTTCCTCACAGATATGCATATAACATTGGCCTGAAGGAGATGATGCAGGTGCTCAGTAAAGTGATCCTGGAGTTTCCACTGCAACAGCTGGATGCAAACCTGGACTCTCAGAACTATTTCTCAGCATTACTTCCTGTGAGTCCTTTTCCATTTGATTCTTTGGCCTTATCTCCTAGTGTGTAAAACTGTGTGGATGACCCATGTAGTTCCTACTGAGAAGTCTTTTTGGTTGAGCCTGAAGCCACTTGAACTCCTTGAGCTCATGGGCCTCTGTCTTCTATAGAAGACAAAGTAAACTGAAACTATTGTACCTGTGTGACAGAACCCAGCTGAGACTGTAGGTGTGAGGAGTTCTTCAGTAGAGCTGTGGTTGTTTCTGTTTCCTGTGTCATAGTAGAAGCACATCACTTGTGGAAGATAAAAGGGGAACTGTTAGAGATGTCTTTACAGGCTTGCATTCCAGGAACCCCATTCCAGTCCATCACAAGCCCTGTACCTGGGGCAGCAGGGAGTGCTCCTGCTCTGGTGGGATCATTTCCAAGGTCTAACGTCCACATACTGTAATTGGTACCATTTTTTTCCCAGCCAAATGCAAATGAACAATATTGCTGTCTTTGGATGAAGATACAGAGTTCTGTTGTGTGTAAAGAAGTGAGTTGTATAATTGGGTGATAGTGATTTCTATTTCCTGACTTCAGGGAGACAAAACAGGGTAGGATCTGCCGTAAAAAGCAGTCAGTTTTAATGGTTTTGTTTACCCAAGCTGAAGCCATTGCAGTAGTTTTGTGTCTTCGCTATAACCCACTTATGTTTTTTAGTTTGCAAACTCTACATGTTACAAAGGTGCTCTTTCAGAATGAGTGGGTCTGATATATCTTTGGGAAGGACTAGTTTGGGGTTTTTTAAGGACATGAAGCTGAAGAGGAACACTAGACATCCTCATAATCCTTTCTCTGATGAAGTATGTGCTTTCAGTTGATGGGGAAGCATGGAAAGCTAATTCTTCTTCTTGTAGGTGTAAGAATGACATTTAATTAATCTCCTGGATGTGTGGAGATGCATTCCATAGGAAACTACCATGTGAACTGATCTGTTCATTAGATGATTTAGTGAGATTCTGCTGTTCAGTCCATTTAATTTCTGCTTGCTTTTGTTATTTTTTTTCCAGAATATTTCCTTAAATAGTATGCCCTGTACTGAAAAAAAGAGAATTGAAGGAGGACTGAAGAGAAGATTAGAGCAGATGTTAGACTCTGAGATGCAGCACATCTAGACAACAGATTTTGTGGAGTTGGTAGCTGTGTCAGGATGCTTTTCTTCCAGCTAGGATGTGGCATCTCTTTCTGTCTCCTAGATTTGGCTTCTGAACTAGAATGAGGAGGAGAGGTAAACTTAATTGCAATACCCAGTCAGAAAAGATTATAGTCTGGGATAAAGGATCCTGTATAAATGCCTGAGGTTTTGCATAATTTCCCCAGACCCTTTAGAAACTGAAGGCAATGGAAGTACATGGAAGGGCTTACCTCTGGGTAACTTTGTCCTTAGTATATTTCACCACAGGAAAGCTGATGCCTGTGTCTAACAGCAGACAGCTGTTAGACCCTACTAATCCCCTTTAGTGGGAAGTGATAATAATCTAAACATAGTATTCAGGGTGACCATGCCCTGTATCCTGGACAAGTGGAATTTCTCTAGGCAGGGAATTGTGTGGCACATGCATTTATGAGACACAAATTACCTTTAGATTTATCAAAGAAAGCAAGTGTCAAACCAGTCAACCATCATAGTAGCCAGATGCTCCTTTCTGAAGAACAACCAGGAAGTTTCTTCAAATAATCCTTCTCTGGGACTGTTTTGTGCCTTGGTGTCTTTACCTTGTGCAGAGTTATTGTGTTGGCTTTCTGTGCTGATGTCAGCATGAAGGTGGTATCCTGGTGAGGGATGTTGTTCATGTTCAACTGGTGTTAGTCACCCTGAGAGTAACCCAGTATGATTGAGTTGAGATGTGCCTCTGATGAAGGCAGGGAACCACCCTTCAGAGGCTTACTAAATGTTTATCAGTGGTCTTTCTGGGCAGCAGTTTTGTGTATTTACCAGCAGTGCTCTGAAGAGAAGACACCAGTTCTCAGGGTGTGTTTGTGTAACCAGTGTGATGCCCATGTACAAGAAAGGATGGAAGAAGGATCCGGGGACCTACAGACCTGTCACCCTGACCTCAGTACCCAGAAATATTATGGAGATGCTTATCTTGATTGAGCCCACATGGCAAATGTAGGACAGTGGATAAGGCCCAGCCAGCATGGGCTCAGGAAAGGAAGGTCCTGCTTGACCAACCTGATCTCCTTCTGTGACCAGGACCTGCCTAGTGGATGAGGGAAAGGCTGTGGATATTGTCTACCTGGGCTTTAGTAAAGCCATTGACACTGTCTCCCACAGCATCCTGCTGGAGAAGCTGGTGGATTATGGCACAGACAGGCAGACTCTTAGCTAGGTTAAAAACTGGCTAGCTGGGCCCAGAGAGTTGTAGTGACCAGAGTTAAATCCAGTTGGCAGCCAGTCACCTGTGCTGTCCTCTCAGGGATCAGTCTTGTTCAATACCTTTATCAGTGATCTAGATGAGGGGAGTGAGTGCTTACTCAGCAAGTTTGCAGTCAACACCAGATGAGGCGGGAATGTTGATCTGCTTGAGGGTTAATTCTCTGCAGAGGGATCTGGACAGGTTGGATTGATGGGCCAAAGCTAATAGGATGAGGCTTAACAAATCCAACACTACCAGGCTTAGGGCTGAGTGGCAGGAAAACTGCTCAATTGAAAACGATCTAGGGATGCTGGTCAGCACTGGCTGAACATGAGGCAGCAGTGAGCCCAGGTGGCCAAGAAGGCCAGTGGCATCCTGGTTTGTATCAGAAATAGTGTCGCCAGCAGGAGTAGAGAAGTGATTGTGCACCTGTACTTGGCACTGATGAGGCCACACCTCAACTACTGTGTTCAGTCCTGGGCCCCTCACCACAAGAAAGACGTTGAATTGCTGGATTGAGTCCAGAGAAGGGCTACAAAGCTGTTGAAGAGACTGGAGAACAAGTCCTATGAAGGGAGGCTGAGGGAATTTGGATTGTTTAGTTTGGAGAAGAGGAAGCTGAGGGGTGACCTTATTGCTCTCTACAACTACATGAAAAGAGGTTACAGTGAGGTGGGTGTAGCCTCTTCTCTGAAGGAAATAATGGCAGGATGAGAAGAAAGGGTCTGAAGTTGCACCAGGGGAAGTTTAGATGGGATAGTAGTAAGAATTTATTGTTTGAAAGAGTCATCAGGTGCTTGAACAAGCTGTCCAGGGAGGTGGTAGAGTCACCATCCTTAGAGATGTTCAAAAAGCATACAGATGAAGCACTTCAAGACATGCTCTTAGTGGGATGGTGAGGTGTTTATTTAGTGGGGTTTTCTTAGTTTTGAGTTCTGGGGTTTTTGTTTGTTTGTTTTTTGGGGTTTTGTTGTTATTGTTGGCAGTTGGATGCATTTTTCTTGGAGGTCTTTTCAAACTGTGAAAATTCTGTGATTCTGTGAAACAGTGGCTTTTCTGCAACTTGTGGTTCCCTAGTAATAAAGAGTACAGTCTATTAATTTACTAATACTTACACCGTGAGAATCCCAAGCACTAGCTTGGTGTAGGTTAGTACCTAATGACTGCGAGTAGCTGAGTGTAGCTGTGCAGCTGGAACTGCCTCTGTCAGTAGCGGTGTTGGGCTGAGATCTGCTTCCCATGGCTTATGTATGGCAAGGTGGTGCTTTGTAGGGGATCTGGGGATATTTGCATTCAGAATATCAGAGGTCCACTGAACTTTACAGAACTGTTTCCAGCTTCTCACTCTTTTTGTAGCTGGACTCTAAGAGATGTTGAAGGAAGATGGGTTGTTTGTGTCGGAGTGATGGTGGGGAGGTCTCAGCTCAGGAAGGGAAACTATGGAAGTGCCATAGTTACGATGCCTGCTTGACTTGAAACCACAGTATGTTCTCTGAAGTGCTGGTTCCTGAACATGAAGCTCTGAAGTGTTGCAGCAATTTTAGGAAATGAGCATCTGGTAAAGGATATGCCCATGGGTGTTTTTCAGATGAAACAGAGAGGCTTGAAAAACAGTTATCCAGTTTGATGTACATCAGGCATCTTGCTCAGCTCTTGCACAAGCTGTAATATGGAGGTGGTACAGAAAGGCAGCCTACAGTCTAGAACTGTAGACATGATTTGAGCAAACATGGCTGAAGCTGCTGATATACTGAAGACTGTGCTCCTGTTTTTACTGAAACTGCATCCAGCAAGGTTAGGTGAGTGAGAATGTGGTAAGGGAGCTGGGGGGTGTGCGTAATATGGCAGCTCGGGTTGCAGCTGGCACCTGTGGCACCGTTCTTCAGCTCCCCTTTTTGTAATGTCAGGCGAGTGAACACAGTGTGGAATCACTAACTCAGGGAGCTAATGGATCTCTGTTCTCACTGGAGCAATTTCTGGTGATCAGCACAGATGCTGTTGCAGTGCGAGGCTGGGATCACAGCTCTTGTGCTTTGCACATATGTCACAATGGTGTTCTGTGCTGGAGGTAGGGGTGAAATAGGCCTAGTGTTGAGACTGTCCTGACAAAAGTGATTCACAAACCTCTTTGAAGTTGATACAGCATCACTGGCCAGGTCTGATGATAAATGAATTGACCTGTCAGAGCAATGTGATTACTTTCTCCAGACTGCAGACTGTTTAGAGGAGTTACTCAAAGTCAGAGTCTGGACAGTTATGATAGAGCTCTTTGTCAGGTACCTTTTCACATTTTTTCAGTCCCTTATTCAATCTAAAATAATGACAGGTTTCTACTTCTGCAGTTCAGATTTTCATGGAACTCCCAAAACAGCCTCTCTGGTCCTACAGGCTCATAGGTGTGTTTTTGCAGGGGGCTCTGTGGGGAAGAGCTGTGCTTTCCCCACCAGCAGCAGTGAACGTTCACCTGAGATTGGACTATTTTTTTTTCCTTATTTCCTTTCCCCAGTAATAGGGATATACTGGATTGAGTCCTGGGACTGTGGGTGTTTATAGCTCTGCTTTCTTATAAATAACGTGCTTTCAGAAACTCAATAGCTTCTGGTTAGAGTTGTGCCCACTTATGATTTAAAGGTGTTTACCAGAGTTATTACAAAGTATTTCTTAGCCTGGTAGGAACGTGCTAGTAGCTTTACTACACTTAAAGAATTCCAAAGGATAATAAAAATGCAGTAGGTAGTTGTAGAGAACAGAAGAGTGTTTAGGATTAAGCATTTTGCTAAAGGTTAAAACACTTTTCTGGAAATATGCCATGCAGCTCTCAGTTTTTTGTTGTGATACCATGATGATTAGGGTTGTTCTGTGCTGTTGCTGTTTTTCCTTGAGTCAGTGGATGTACTTCTATACAGATCAGCTTGTACTAATCCCCTTCTTTGTTTCTACCAGACGCATGCAAATTCCAGCATGGTTGTGTAGCAAATGTGCCTGAAGAGGTGCTGAATGTAGTCCATGGAGCTAAGCAGGATGTCCTCACACAGGCTGCCTTTGGTAGTCCACAACAGCCTGGGATCTGGCTCCGCTTTGTGTCCTGGAGCACTCTCTCTGTCAGGGCTGCTGCCTGTTAAGTTGTCCTGGACAGAATAATGCTGATGGGCTCTGAATGTAGGTGACTCAGAGCTTCTTCATCACACCCCAAGCCCCTGACAATTACCTGTTTCCCTTCAAAACAGACCAGCTGTGTTCTGTAAGGAGAGAGACTCTGTTGAGGGCACAGTGAAACTATCTGCACAGGCATGCCAGGGATGTGGCTGCAGGAAGGCCTGCTGTTGAATTAAAATAAACTTTAGAAGATGTGGAACTCTGATTTAATTTCTTACAATGTTTTTGTAGGATGGTCTGGTCGTGATGTGGCCAGTGAGGAATTCTTGCATCTTATCCTTGTTCTGATACCATTTAAAGTTGTTACGGACAGGGGTCTAAGTAACTTTATTACCTCCTATCCCAGATTTGGGTCAGTCTGTGCTCTTCACAGAGCTTTCCCTGCTGCTTGCTTTCCAGATATAAGAAGTGAAAGAGCTGTGGTGGACTTGGACAGAAATACTGTTTGAAGAGGCAGCACCAAAAGAGTTAAACTAAAGACGTGATAAAAAATAAACCTTGGAGAAGAGAGCTGATATTGACTAATAGTGTAACAGCTCCTTGCCCTTCATCCTTCCCACCCATTCCCTGCAGCAGACTCCAGGATCCAAACAAGCCTACAAGCACACAGCAAACATGTGCCTTGTACTTAGGGGCTACTCTGCTGCATTCCTCTTTTAGGAGAGCCTATTTTGCTCTATTGACTTCTACTCAGCTGGTAATTTTCCTGACACTATCTTTTCTGCTTTGAAGGAAAGTTCCACTGAAATGTCAACTCCTTTGTGGGAGGAAGGTTTAAGAGGCATGTGTGTACCTCTCCCTAACGATCTGCTGTAAAGTGATTTTCTTTGAGTCCATTAAACACATTTATTGTGATAATCCATTCATTGTGATAATTAATTCCATCCAAGAGGCAAAACCAAGAAAGCTAACGGATATTCTCAAAGCTGCTTAGTAAAAATGAGTCCTGTTTGCTCATGTGAGACTTAATAGCATATGTTTCTTGGACAGAGCGGGAAAAATACATTCAGTAGTCAGCAGAATAGTTTCTTAAAATGCTTCTCTGGGTCAGATTCTTAGTTAAAGACAGCTGAGAAACAGAGCTGAGTTCACATATCCATCTCATAGCTCAGGAACTCTTCTGTGTTTTTCCTCTGCAGCTGTTGAAGAACTGGACCCCGTTGTTTAAGAACTACATAAAGCGGGCATCAGATCACTTGAATGCCTTATTTGCCATTGAGGAATTCTTCCTGGAACACGACAGTCTCTGCACGTCGATTGCTAAAGTGAGTATCCAGCTCTGAGGAGCTGTGTTTGCTGGAGTCATGGTGAAATGCATGCTGTTTGCATTATTGGCTTCACTGCTTTAGAGGAGAGAATTTTGAGGTCTCAGTGTAGAGGGTATATAGAAAAATCCATCAATAATAATTGCTTTTTTTAAAAAAAATATAGTTCCATATCTGCCTCTGAGGGAGCAGAGCTAAGGTTGAGTGTTAATTACCAACATGCAGCCCAAAGGGAGCCATTATTTTGCAGCTTCTAATCTAGATGCCCTTGGTGTGTGATGCTGGAAGAGGCGAGGCCAGACTCTCGTTTTTAGAAGAGCTTTATTTCGTTTGTCTCTCCATGGTCCCATGGGTTTAACTGCCAAATGGTTTACCCTACTTTAGAGTGCAAAACAAGCAAAGCTGTGAATAAGGGTGGGATTTCTTATTCTTATTGAGCTAGTCAGGAAACAAGGAATAAAGGAGAAATTACATGTGGCTTATTACCCATCTCCCCGCTTCTGAGAGTTCTCAGAATATTCCTCCTCACCCTCCTTCACAAATATTTTGTCCCTGAATTCTTTCTACCTTATCACGCTGAGAGCACTTGACTTGGATCACGAGTCTTTCCTTTAGCTGTGTCTCAGGAGGCCCCTGTCTCTTTGGGAAGAGCTCTGCTAGAGCCTGTCTTAACTCTTGGTTCCTCAAGAAAGAGTAATCCTAACTTCTACTACCAGTGCTTTTGGCTAATGGCAAAGCACTTAGGACTTGAGCCAAACGCCTTTGGTTTCATGAGCCAAAATGTCCTTGAATTACAGCAATTGTTTGGCATGTGTCCGTTGTTCTAGGGGCCTGGGTTTCCCTGGAGGCTGGGAATTGAAGTGACACTTTATATTTGGAGTTGGCAGCCAGCTTTGTCAGGGCTCTGCTGCAAGGAGACCAACTGCAAAATATCTGCCCTGCCTGAGCACAAAGGCACCCTGAGAAAGCACGATTGCATATTACCCTCACTGCACTGGGCAGGAGTTTGAGCTGATGAATGACCAATTGCTTTGACACCTGCCATAAGGCACCTTTAAGAGAAACTGTTAGGAGGAGGGAGCCTGGTCCAGAGCTGGATGCTTTCATTCTCTTCTGTGCACATGTCACTGTTGTGCCTATGTGGGCTTGTGTAAGAGGTGCTTGTTAGGTCTGCTTTGGAGATGGGTTTGGGGATGATTTAAAAAGATAATTTAAGTAATGTCTTGAAGTGACATCCTCTGTGGCCCTGCGTTGCCCACAGCTCTCAGTCATACTCTGCATCCCCAGAGCTGAAGCTGATGGGGCTTGAACTTTTGACTCGCTGTGTGTCATAGCATCTAGCTGTCAGGAACATAAGGCTTGCTAGGAGAAGCACAGTTATTTTTAACACCACCACCAAAATGAAGCAGACTGAGTGCCTTCTGTTGAAGATGGAGCTGGGAGATGCAAATTATGTGCAAACTTTGTGCTTGGACATGAGCTAGCCACAGAGTTTATAGAGAGCCCTGTTACTCTTTTCTAATTGATGCAGGTGTTGATGACATTTTACCAGCTGGAGATTCTGGAAGAAGATGTCATTCTCAATTGGTTCTCTTTGCGGGACACATCTGACAAGGGAAAGCAGCTTCGTAAAAACCAGCGGGTGAGTCCCAGAAGTGTTTGAAGAGCAGGAGGGGAAAGAGAGACAGCAGCTGCTGAAAGAAATTTTGAGTGGAGTTCAGTGCCACTGTCGCCTTCTGTGGAGCAGCTGCCATTACATGGTAGGCCAGTAATGCACCAGTGTGCACAACACTAAGCAGCACAACTTTGTTCTCCAGAACAGACATTTCTGTGTGTTCTGCAATAATCATCCTGTTTCACAGAATCACAGAATGTTAGGGGTTGGAAGGGACCCAGAAGATCATCTAGTCCAACCCCCTGCCACAGCAGGATTTGGATGAGGAATGGAGGTAGTAGGAGAGGCAGATTGTTTTTAGTGGTCTCTCTGTAGCAGGAGGCCAGCATTTTTTGGAGTAGCAGCATGGCTTCTCTAAGCCAACACCCATTTGGAATGGGCTTTAGGCCAATGCCCTGTGTGCTGGCCTCATGAAGTTTCTTTGAAGCTTTCATTCCTGGCTCACCAGTCCCTTTGCGTAGATTTGTAAGCATTTGCTGTACTGAGTGGTTTCATTTGGCTGATGTTGCAAAGAGCCTATAAATGTCCTCCCTCCATCAGGCAGAACTTTGTGCTGCAGTTTTTCTGAGCCTTGTTCCAGTCCTTCTCCCTGGATCTGGAAGAGGAGCAGGGTAAAAAAGCCATCTCTGAAGAACTCCCAAAATTGTTTAAAACCTTTGCAAAATCAGCTGTTAGTATAGGCCAGCAGTGCTTTCAGTTGCTTATTTGGGCCCAGTTAAAAGGTAAAATGAACTGTCTTCTATATAGCAACTTCTCAAACAGTAGGTTTTTCCCAGCAGCTTTCCTGTCTTAACTAAAGTGCAGCTTCTCCATCAAGCTTATTATCTCTTCTCCATCAAGCTCTGAAAAACTCTGAAGCTTTTTGTCTTTTTTGTATTGTGAGGATTGTCTGACTGGAGGAATGACACTCAGCAATCTAAGTCTGGGTTTGTCCAGGGCATCCCAATTGAGACAGACTTTTCTCTCTCTCTCTTTCTCTCTCCTGATCTGCCTCTGTTCTATGTGTCCTAGAAACTGTCTTGTGCATGATAGTGCTGCTCCCTAACACAGTGTAGTTGTTGAGTATTCCCAGCATCTGTTTGGTGTCACTTGTTACCCAATTACCTTTTATTCTCTCTACAGCTCCAGAAATTTATCCAGTGGCTGGAGGAGGCAGAGGAAGAGTCGTCTGATGGCGACCAAGACTGACATGGTGGCTCCGTATGAGGGACTCTCACTGCCTTTCTGGGCTGAGTGGGCAGGGCGAGATCATTGCCAGTGCATGGTGTGTAGATGTGAGGCCTGACATCGAAGTGACTGACAATCCCATCATTAATTACGTTGTGTGATCCCAACTTTGCCACTTCCTTCCCTTCCTCACTTGCCCAGTGGCACCTTACGTTGGATGGTTGCAGCCTAGTGTGTAAACCATAAGGGAAAAGCAGGAGGTTGTGATCATAGAATCTCTCTGGAGCCTGGATGTGATCTACTATAAGCTATAAGTTATCTTTTGGGAGGTCCTTATTACTAATACAAAGGGAGCAGATAGACGCAAATGCATACAACGCCCTTAAAAATAAATCTAACCATTGGGTTTGTGGGAGAATGGTCATACAGCTAAGCTATTTGGAGTCATTGCTTCTGGAGCTAAGAGGACTCCTGCTGAAGAGACACTGGCAAGGTTGGTGAGTAGGAGCATGTGGATTAGGATCTAAGTGCAGGACTGGGATTCAGGAGTTCCTGTGCCTGGAGAAGATGCATTTGTCTGAGGATGCCCAAGACATTTTGCAGCCTAGAAGGCACTTCTCTGATCTTTCCAAAAGGGAAAACCTCTTACCATCTGCCATGCTAGGATTTAACCCAAGGTTGCACAGTAGGGTTGGTAAAACCATGTGTTTCCCTTTCTGTAGAGCAGGAGATAATATGTGCTCAGCTCCCCCATGGGGTTGGCTATAGTGGATGTGCACTGGCCAGTGAAATGCTGCGTGGATCACCATGTCTAAGATGTGATCTGTCTTCTGTGCATCCCCAGCTTAGCAAACATTTTAGAAAAGGGTCTGTTTCTTTTTTTTTTTTTTTTAATTATTTTTTAGAAAAAGGGAGCAGAGGTTCCTGGCTCCTGCTGTACCAACTACACTGGTGTTTTGCTCTGGGAGCACTGACCACATCAGCTGCTTTAAGAAGGTTGCAAGTTCCTACATTCTGCTCCATTGCGAAAAGGAGCAAATGGTATTTCCTTCAACAGCACGTGCTTTGTGTTTCCACATTATTTCAGTTATACAAACTTGTTTACTTCATGTCCTTTTATTTATTTGAAAACTTCCCTTCCCTCAGACAGCAGGGAAAGTGCTGCAAAGCCCTGTACAGTTCAGGGGCCGCAGAGCAGCTCGGTGTGTGGGGGGGAGCAAGCAGGCCTCTGGCACTCTGTGGCCAGCACAGCCAATGTGTGGCAGCAGGAGTGCCTGTAGGAACAGCGTGCTTGGAAGGGTTACTCTGCTGTGCTCTTCCACAGAGCAAAAAAAGGCACAGCAAGAATTGACTTGTGTTCATATGTGGGTTGTTTTTTTGGACATGCTGACCTTGCCTCTGCCCCTTCAGGAGGAGAGTGGAATAAATGCTTTGTGGGGGGGAAATGCACTGGAGCTGCTCACTCAGGATCCTTACTTGGCTGTTCCATGGTGCCACAACTGACAGTGAGAGGACAGCATTGGATGCTGTAGTCCAGGGATACTGCCTCTTAAAACTGGTGTTTGGGCAGGCAGTCCTGTGCATGCACTCCATCAGTTGCCAGGATTGTGCCTAAATGTGGTTGTTTTCTGACATTACAAACTCAGTCTTGTAAATGTTGGGGAAATAGTTGGTATCTGAATTGTCTGTATCTGCCAATATTTAATTCAGGGAGCAAATAAATACTATCCTGGTGTTACTAGCTCGTTTACTTTGTTTGATTCAAACTCTGTCTCCAGTTGTGGCTCATGTGTGAGAGGTGTTAATGGGTTAGTTTAATAACTCGTAGTCTTTCCTCAAGAGATTTTAAGTGCTTAATAAGCATGTAGGAAATGAACACACCAATGTATTAGTGTCAGTGTTCAGTGATATCTCCTGACCTCACTGTTTATAAATAGAAAACAGTGTATTAAAACTTCTGAACTTGGAATCCTGATGTGGGTGAATGAATTGGTTTTGTACAGGATTATGTTGCAAAGATGAACTTAAATCCTATGAAACGTGTTCTCCTTTGCCACAATGAAAATTAGCAGGAATATTGGTGGTTAGAGACTGCATCATGCCTTCCTGATGTTGGGGAGTAAGAACTAGCAGAGATGGAAGGCTAGCTATGGAGCTTGTAGTGAAACCAGCTGCAAGACTTTAAGAATTTTGGACATCTGAAGTACTTTTTCCTTTAAATTGTAAAGATGGCTTAAAAAAATACATTTAATACATAGTTCTCTGAATGGTTTGGTTTTGCCAGTGGCTCACTATTCTTTGTGCCAAGTAACAATTCCACTTGGGTTTTTTTTTCCACATTCCTTCATCCTGTGCTCCACTGTAATCAACTTCTTCATGGTGTGAGCTGCTTTCTTACCCAGGGGTTGGGGTGCACATTGGATCTTGGGATAATGTTGCTCTATGGCCACATATCCTTCAGGCCTGAGTGGTGCATGTGGCATGGTGGTTTTACATGTGCCGAGATGACTGGCAAAAAGGACACAAAGCAGAACACTTGGTAGTCTCCAAGGTGGAGTTCTGGTGTGACACAGCATCCTTCTGGGCAGGTAAGTGCAGACTTGTTAAAGGAGCATGAAATGCGTTGCCTAAATATAGGGTGGGCTTGATGCTTTTTGTCACTTTCAGTCAAGGTTTATGTTTGGTACAGGAGACTAGACACGCCTTTGAGAGTGACCTTGATTGTGCAATGGTTGCTGTGCATCTTTTTGAGAACTAAGCAGGAAGTATTTTAGTATTTTTTCCTAAGGCTGTAGTAGTCAACTTGTCTGATTTACCACACTGGATGGATGGATGCATCTATGTCACCTGCTGTTCCTATATCAAACCCATAACTTCCAATAACAGTAGCAGCACCTTTTAGAGAAGATGAGTTTTGAGTTGCTTGTGTTACTTCTTGTCAGTGATGGAACTCAAGTTTATCCACCCCTGCTTTGGGCTGTCCTGAGATGCACTCAAATGCCAGGAGCCTGTTTGCTTTGTAAGGAGAAGCCATGCTGTCAGTGCTGACATTTTAAAATGTAAACATAAGCCAACAGGCTGTTCCAAAACTCTTCCTTGTGGACCTGGTGCTCAGCACAGTCCCTACTGCTAATTTCCTTGGCTCTGTGTTCCTAACCTCCATTCGTCAAGAGAGTTTTACTTCACAAGACCTCTTTGAGCAAGTAAATCAATCTGTCAGTTGAGTCAGTTCCATCACTTGGCCTGTTTTAAAAGAAAAGGCATCCATAACAATGCAATTTACTGCCATCCTGGGGGCATATGCCCCCCCACCTCCTCTGAACTGCATGTGCTCTCTTGGGAGCTCAGCACTTCAGAAAATGGCCCATTTGGTAACAAAGGTGTCTAACCCATACAATCCAGGCTCCAAGTTGGACCACAGCTGGAGGTAGACAAGAGCGTGGCCCTGTTTGGAAGAATCACAGTCCTCCCCTCATGTTTTTGGGCAGGGAGGTGTTGCAAAAAGAGTTAAATACTAGTTCTGTTACGACTGACACAGTAAGAAGCAGTTCAAACTAAACTTTTCCATTCCTGACCTGGATTCTTCTTTCCAGGTATGCTAGCTTTTACCACAGAGCTCTGAGCACGAGGAAGTGACAATCTGCCAAGAGCTGATGTGGAAACCTGGGAGAGTCTCACACCAGTTACCTGAGGTCTTCCTTTTTTTTTTTTTTTTTTTTAATTCACCCAGTCTAGCAATGCTGCCCAGATAATTGCTAGCAACACCTTCAGGACTTTTTCATACATGAGGAGGTATTTAATTTACCCCTGCCTACCAGCCTGAGGAGCTTGGCTCTGTTCCCTATATAAGATCTCCCTGGCTCCTCTTCCTATGGGAGGTGAGTCTGATGCCGAGGGCTGGAGATTGAGTCTCACGCCCTGTGCAGGCCCACGGTGTGGTTCTTCATCTGCATTTGTTCCTTCTAATCCAGGACAGTGCAAGGCGGTTCTTTCCCTTCCTGGTGGGTAGGTGTTTCCTAAGCTCCATCCACCCCAGTTTTGCTCTCAGCCACAGCTCCAGGAAACTGCTGATGGAGATGGTTCCTTGGATGCTGGTGAGGAGACCAGAAGGGAAGGCAGACAGCCCAAGACTTCTGCAAAATGGAGGCAAGTTTTAGGGACTGCGGTCACAGAGTTGATTACTGTAGGAACAGAGTGATAGGAGCTGGGAAGAGGATGAAGAAGAAACTAGAGTCAGGGAGCCAGTAAGTGCACAGTTGAAGAGGCCATGATATGTAAGAAGGGGGATGTTCATGAAGAGTGGAGGAGAGAGTCTGATGGTGAGGAAATGAGGCTGGGGAATTTAAACGGATACTTTGGTGTCCAGTGCCTATCAGAGATGGTTGTTGGATGGTGACAAGGGGTTTGGAGGGAAGCCAGAGCCGGAGAACTGGAGAGGGAGGTACTGTTCTTCATCTTGGGCAGCTGGCTTACTGTGTGAGGTGGCCATCAGAAACCGAGTATGGGGAGTTCAAAGGGTCTGAGCATGGGAGGACAGGGTAGACCAGGATATGCTTTGTGTCTGTAAACTGTATTTGAAGAGCATGTAGTTTATGAGGAGTGTGGAGAAGGTGGGAGGTGTGTGAAAAAGGCTCAGGGCTGCAGAGGTAGAGGCCTGGGATGTGTACAGGAGAAGCAGTGTGGCCTGTGAGAAGCAGGAGCACATATGGCATGGAAATAAATGACCATGTGTGTGGGGGAGCATCAGTGGATGTAAGAGGGGATGAGATGTGGATGGGGAGCCCAGGGGACTGTAGGGGTGTGTGTGTCAGCTAGGACTGGGAAGGGGGGGGTGTGTGTGTGGGGAATACTAGGCTGTAGTTAAGGGGATGTGAATGTAAAGTTAAAATCCAAACCCATCCTTAGGCTGTTCATGGTCAGGGAGATATTGAGGGGTGCAGTCCCGGGGGCACACTCCTCCAGGGGTGCAGCAGGGGCAGAGGGTTGGATGGGTGCGGGTGGAGGCCGGTTCATCTCGGCTGGGAGGGTCTCATATGCGGCACGATGCGCACCTGGATGGTGGCAAGGTCTGAGTCGAGGATGGGTGCTGGGCCGAGCCCCTCACAAGGTGCTCGTTGAGCCCTTGTTCATCTCGGGCTCGCTCCGCGACTCGGTCCCTGTGGGGCGCCGGTTCCGGTTCCGGCGGAGCCGGGGCGGCGGGCGTGCGGGTAGGGGAGGAGCCGGCGGAGCCCGAGCTTGCGCTCTGGAGCCGGGCGGCGCTGGGACCCGGAGAACAAGGGGCGCGGGGGGACCGGGCGCGAGGAGGCCGCAGCCGGGCCAGGGCGCGGGTGGGGACCGGGCCGAGCGGGGGCCGGGGCCGAAGCGGCGGCCGGGGGTCGCGGGCCGCTCCGGGCCTGGGGCGGAGGAGGAGGAGACGGCGGCGGAGGCCTGTGGCCGGGCAGGGGCGCCATGGCGGCGGCCGAGACGAAGATCATTTACCACCTGGACGAGCAGGAGACGCCGTACCTGGTGAAGCTGCCGATCCCGGCCGAGCGCGTCACCCTCGGCGACTTCAAGGGTCTCCTCAACCGGCCCAACTACAAGTTCTACTTCAAGTCCATGGACGACGACTTCGGGTGAGCGCGGACCCGGGCCGGGCCCGGCGGGGGGAGGGGGGTGGGGGTGCAGTCCCCCGTGTCCACGCGTGGCGGGCGGGCTCCCGTAAGGCTCCCCAGGGAGCTGCGGTGGGGGGAGTTCCATGGCGGGGCAGGGGGCCGCGGGCGGCCTGGGCCTGACTGGGGACAGTGCTACGGGATGGACCTGGAGCTGTCTGCGGCTCCCCAAGGCAGCGGGGCCGGGACCCCCGGGGCGGTGTGGTGCCCTTCGGGACCGGCCTCTCTTATGTCCGGACTGGGGAGGGGGAGCCGCATCCATGCTTCACCCCTATTGCCTCGCCCTGGGGGGGGCCGGGGATGGTGTCACTCTTGTGCACTGTCTGGAGGGGGACACCCTCGTGCACACTCCCTCCAGGGACGCCCAGGTACACACCCAGTTACCTCACCTGGGGTGGGGGGGTTGGGGATGGTGGTGATACCCCCCACATGCACCTTGTCTGGGGCTGATGGTTCCTATGTACTCTACCCTCTGGGGACAGCCCCCCAATCCTACCCTTTCCCTGTTAGCTCTGGGGGAAGCTGCCCCCTGCCACCTTCTCTGGGGGGGAGCTGGTGGCATCCTCTATACATCTTTTCTAGGCCTGCACCCCCATGTCTGTGAGAGGCACCATCACCCCATCTGAGAATCACCCTCTCCCTGTGGTCGTGATGTTTGGGCAGCACCTTGCTTAAGAGCTTGTCTCCCAATGCAGCCCAGCTTGGGGTGTATAAGGGTGGCATCACCCCATGTATCCTACTCAGGATTGTCATTCCCCATCTAAAGGTTCTGGGTATTTCCTCTTGTGCCTGCCTGGGGAGGATGCTCTTTGTTCCCTTCACCAAGAGGGTGCAGGGGCAGTGTCCCCTCCATTAGTTCTTCCCGGGAGCAGATCTGAGGATAGTGCATTCTCCCACCATCCATTTTAGGAAGGGCCATCCATTTTGGCAACTTTGTCCTCCCCATCTCATCTTTGGGAAGAATGGATAAAGGGGACCAGCTTTCTCCTCCCCTGCTTCTATGGGTGAGTGAGAGGTCTCCATGCATTGCCCATCTGAGCAAGGGGCACATACAAAATCTTTTCATAAGATGTCCCACACTTGATCTCCAGGATGGGTCTGTATAGAAAACAGTTGTATGTCCTGCCTCGCATCCCATCTGCTATGGGGCAGCTCTCTTCCAACAGTGTTTTCATCACTTTTGTGATACCCTTTGGTTCCTTCCATCATGTGTGACTATTTGGAGATAAGGAGGTATATTAAGTTCATCATTTGGTTGGTCATACTGACTAATCTTCTGGGGAGATCCTGTGCTCTTCTACCTTTGTAAAGTCAGTGACTGCTTTGGGAAGCAAGTACTGCATGAAGCAAATTCTCTGTAAGATTCTTTGTCCCTACGTTGTTTTGTCCAGAGTCTTTCTATATCTGACTCTCCTCCAGCCTTTTTGAGGATCTCTGTTCCCATCCTGGGAGCATAGCTTCTCTTGGCTTCCTCAACATGTGACCCTTTACTGTTCCTAGTACTTTGGTATTTGAAAGAGTTGTGTGATCTTCCTTCTGCCTTTTTTTCCTTTCCCTCTGAAGATTTAGTTTTTGCAGTAGGTCCTGTGTATGTAGGCTAGGACTGCAAGAGCCTTTTAGTTTTATAGTCTTCCAAGCGTCCTCTTGTTGCTTCAAATACCTCCCTAGGCTGGGATCTTGGCTCGTGCCCTATGCTGAACAGGGCTGGGCCTGTTCAGGGCTTGGATGGAGATCGGTGTGGTTGCCTCAGCAGGGGGTGCTCTGCCCTCTGCAGCCAAATTATCCCAGTGCCCAGGTCCTGTTAGCCTGGGAGGTGCAAGCTTTCAGGGGAGGCTTGAAAGTTGGAGTCACTCCTTTGACCACAGTCTGGGATGCTTTGCCTCTCTGAATTCCTCCTGACCCAGTGGAGAGCTTTAGTCCTCAGAAGCTTTCCCATCCTCTCCAGGCAAATGGAAGTCTCCAGCCCTCATTTTCCATAAATTTCCTCAGCAATATCAATTGTCTGCAGATCATTTCCTGTCCTTCAGCTGTTGAGTAGCGCTGGGTGCTATGAAACAGCTGTTTCTTGGTGTCTTGGAGGGGACTGTGTTCATTGGTGGGAGAAACAAATTCTCCATGCATGCTGTTTGTAAACAAATGCTTTGGGATCCTTTGAAATGTTGTACTTGAAGAGAATTCAAACTTGTCTTGAATGAAACATTGCCATGTGGGTGGGAGAGCGTCTGCGTAACTATAAACAAAGTTTAGTAATAAATAGCAGCGTCTCGTTTTGGGAAGAGGGGTCTGGTGGCAGCAAAGTTCTGTGCTGTGCCTTTTCATCCTCCTCTGTTTCTTTAAGGCTCCTCAAGAGGAGGCAGATGGCAGATTAATGGAATGATAAAGCAGCCCAGGGAGTTGTTGGGGATGGTAGCAAGGAGAGGGGGAAATCACACAGGAAGACACGGGGAGTTCAGTTGCATCAGAAATGCACAGAATGAGATTCCTGTTGGGACCAGTTTAACTCTTTTGGGAATGTGAACCTCTGTGGAAAGGAAGATGCAGCTGAGAGGGGTTGGAGGCTGTGTGTAGGCAGCCTGTTCCTCGGTGAAGTCCTGTGTGATGAGTTGCATGGTTGGAGCATCATGTGGCAAGACCTTGTGCAGAACAGAGGAGAGAAAGCCGGTTGTTCTGCTCCCATGGATGCCCCATCAGGAGAGCTATCTTTGCTTCTTTCTAGAGAGCTGAAGAATGTCTTGGTAATGGTCTGGAGCATGCAAGAGCAGTCCAGCTGCAGACTTGTCTCTGAGAAGCTGTGGAGCCCCAGACATCACTTAAATGATTCTATGATCAGATTAGATTTCAGGTTGGAAAAGACCTTTAAGATAATTTAGTCCAACTGAATTGTTTCATCATCCCTGGTAATTGGTGTCCAGGAGAGAGCAAGCCATTGGTCTGCAGGGAGACAGGGATGGAAGGGCAGGAGGCACCTCAGCTGCTTGTATGTAAATGCAGGGCCTGTTAGTGGAAACTCAGTTCCTTCTGCCCAGTTTCAGGGGTGGCCTGGCTTGTGCTGGCAGTTTCTTACCCAGGCTGATCTTTGTCAGTTGGGCAGTGTTTAGAGGTAGTACCCAGGGTAAAGCCCCCACGTGAAAGAGACAGCTGTTGTCAGTGGATGGCCTCAGGGGAGCTGAGGGCCATGGAGAAGACCTGCAGATCAGATGGCTCATGCTTTTCATCAGCAATTGGACCTTTTGAGGGGTCCTTAGTCTTATGCCATAAGTTCTCCTCTCATCTCTTGTTGGGACTGGAGGTGTCTCATCTTCCAGGATTGCCTGGAACAAGATGTGGTGCAGTGTTTCCTCTTACTTCTTTTGCCAAGAGTGGATCTGTTTCTCCCTCTTCCTTCTCTTTCTAGGCTGTGGATCTCCAGCTTGACATTCATAGAATCATAGAATGTTTAGGTCTGGAAGGGACTTCCAGAGGTCATCTAGTCCAGTCCCCCTGCAGTGAGCAGAGATACTCTCAACTAGACCAAGCTGCTCAGAGCCTTGTCCAACCTCACCCTGAATATCTCCAGGGATGGGGCCTCAACCACCTCCCTGGGGAGCCTATTCCACTGTTCTACCACCCTCGAGGCAAAGAACTTCTTCCTGATATCCAGTCTACATCTAATATTCTCTAATTTAAACCCATTACCCCTCATCCTTTCACTACAGGCTCTTGCAAACAGCCCCTCTCCAGCCTTTCTGTAGGCCCCCTTCAGGTACTGGAAGGTGACTATAATATGCCCAGAGCCTTCTCTTGTCCAGGCTGAACAACCCCAGCTCCTTCAGCCTGTCCTCATAGGAGAGGTGTTTCAGCCCCCAACTGACCTGGAGTAATAAGAGGAGTTCAAGAACTTAATATATTAGAGACCAAAGTGAGCCTAACTGGGACAAGTGTTAAAGGCACCCTATAGTGACTGGTCCGGTTGACCGATGCATCCTTCCATAGAGTTCCTCAAGAAAGGACCCCAAGGGTATCAACAGATCTTTTGTAGCACAGTGGTAGAGACCGAGGACATTGATCAGATGACTGTCTTGCCTCAGCTTTCAGAGGAATCTGCTGCTGTGGTGTGGACAAAGGCTGAATATCAAAAGGTTCCATCTGCTGCTGTGGTGTGGATGAGGGCTGAAAATCAAAAGGTGCCAACTACTAGTAAAACAGTGCACTGACAACAACATCATACCAAGACTCCATGGCTCCTATCCCAAAGATAGCCCATCAACCTGAGGCAAACAAGTGGTTAGCAAGGCTTGTTCAATCTCTTAACAGGTCCATGTGGCCAGTGTGACAATCTAATGGTGCACCACAGCCAAAACATTGAGAATCAATGAATGCTGCTCTGCCAGACATATTAGTACACCAGCATGAACTGGTGTCAAAGCCAGCCACCTGGCACGGCACAACTGACACTGGTAATGCATTATTTCTCTATTCCTATAGCACCAGAGTGAAGGTCACAGTTTGCTTTCACCCAGAGAGGTGTCACAAGTACACCTGGACTGGACTGCCCCTGGGGTAGAAGCACAGCACCACCAATTGCCATGGACTGCTCACTGGAGAAAGGTGGGGCTGCATAACCCCCGCAATACATTGACATAACTGCATGGGGTAACAGCAGTTTTTAAGAAAGGGATGAAAATTAACTGAAATTCTTCTAGATGCTAGTTTTGCTATAAAAAGAGTCAAGGCCAATGGATTTACATAGGAGATAGTTTTTGTGAACTAAATGGCCATATGGGCACCATCAGATCCCAATGGATATGGTTAAAGTAACAGCCAGGTCCCCATCAACTAACAAAAAGGAAATGCAAACCTTCTTAGGCATTGTAGGTCTCTGGAGAATGCCTGTTTCTGGCTGCAATCAGGTTGTAAGACCTCCTGATCCCAATCCATTCATTTCAGAATCCTGTTCCCATCTGCTGCTGAGTCCAGTTCTGCAGTGCCTTCCACAGTGCTTACCCATAGCATCAGTTGAGACAGTGGCATAATTGCTATCAGGGGGTTGGGTTTGATAACTGGTTTTGGATACACTTAATTTTATTTTTTTTTATTAAAGCTGGTTTAGTTTTCCATAAGTGTCTCTCACTTATTCCCTTTCTTTTCCTCTTGGGAAGGGAGGGAAGTCAGTAGAGAGCATCTATCACCTATTCACCAGCCAAGGTGTTCTGCTCATTTGTTTTTACAAACCTTCCTAGATCACAGCACAGTTAAAAAAGAAAGAAGATGTGGGAATGGGATGACTGCTTTGTCCAACAAAGTGTTTTAGTTATTGTGCAGTATTTCACAGGAGCTTGTGTTATACTAAAAATACAAGCCCTACTAATAACAGTACCATTGTACTATCAGAGCAGGAAGAATTACCCAGCACTAAGACAGAAAAGAAACCCCCAATACTCTGTAAAAAGTAGGCTTTGTAGTATAAGGACAAAAGGAGATAAACATAATGCACAAAGACTGCGGCTTTCATTGTGAATGAGCCTAAACACCTTTACAGTAGCTGTTTGGAAACATTAAAAGTTTATGTGTACTTTTATCTCAATAAAAATATGTAACCACTTAAAATAATTCAATAATAACTTTCTATTAATAATTATGCCTGTTTTTCCACAAAATTACAGGCACTTCACTGCAACATGAAGCCCAATGATGTTTACTGCATTGTAGTGAAAGCTTCATGACACTTCTGTCAATAGGATATCAGTAGCACAAAAACAGAGTTTTGATAATTGATCCTAATGACAACAAAACCATAAGGTTTAGTGTTTTACTCCTAAATAGCATATCTGAGTTTTCCCATCATGAACACAGAAGGAAACAGTATCAAAACATTGGCTAAGGCATTGTTTTACAGTGCAAGTTTGGAAGGAGGGGGAGGGTAACAGCAGGTGTTTCTTGTCTCTCTTAGTTACCAAACTGCAAGCTCCTATCATATAGCCTCTGAGGTTAACTAAAGGATTGCACCTCCTCAGGCAGACCTACCAGTGACGTTTCGCTTTGGTATCTGAAACACTTCTTTTGCATGCACCTCCCCCACTCTAAATCTGCACTGGTAGCTGGTCAGTGGAGGACCAGCATGTCACAGCATAGCACAAGGCTGTTTTGTGGAAGCAGTCACTCTGAAATGAAATACATCAGCTGCAGAGACTCTTTGGCAAAAGGTAGCATTTTGGTTTCCGTATTTCAGTTCAGAAATGCTAGTACCTGTTTCTGTGGAAGCAGCACTGTGGTTGCAACACTAACAAATTGGGTGAAGCATCTATGCCACTCAGAAGCCATAATTCTTCCCATATTAATAGAAAGGATCATTATATGCAAGTCTTCCATACCCCCATCCCCCAAAGGCAATCTTAATGTTAAAATATCTCCTAAATAACGGGGAATAAAAATATATGCCTGGTTTTACTTTTTATTCCTCTTTATCTTCCCTAATAAAACCTTTCATTGTGGTGTAAGAATTCAGCCACTCAAATGGTAAATGCGTTCTGAAGTATCCTACAGGCTCAACCAGCATACTGGTTAAGACTTTTCTTCTTCTACCACTAGGGTTTTGTGTGCGTAGTAACATCTTATGTCTGAGGAAAAAGATTACAGTATGTAAGCTCTGCCCATAAAACACAGAATCATAGAATGGCCTAGGTTGGAAGGGACCTTAGGATCATCTAGTCCAATCTCCCTGTCATAGGCAGGGACGCTTCTCAAATAGACTAGGCTACACAAGGCTCTGTCCAACCTGGCCTTGAACACCTCCAAGGAGGGGGCAGCCACAACATCCCTGGGCAGTCTGTTCCAATGTCTAGCCACCCTCGTA
>JAOYMX010009859.1:35713-61619 GCA_025802355.1 Corythornis madagascariensis | reverse complement strand
CACAATACGATTTTTCTATTTGCTTCATAGAAATCAAGATGATCAATAAACTGTAAGAACTACAGAAAGCTTAGCAGTTTAAATACGTTAATTCCTGAAAGAGGTCTATATCTGAAATAGTTTGTAGCCCAAAGGTATTATAGGTGTTATAATGTCTGTTATTGCAAAGTACACTACTGATTTTTATCAGTTCCTAAAAACAATCCTAAAATTGTAGAGCTTATGAAGTGAGCCTAAAATAATTTTCAATTTTTTTAAAAAGGATTTATATATATTTATGGTAAAGTGGTAATAGCAGCTAGGTTATTACTTTGTTTGTTGCATTCACTGCAGAGAAGGGGTGATTGGCAGGCTCTGGCATTCTGCTGTCCACGGCTGAACTGCAGGGCTTGAGTTGCGTTGGCAGGGCTGCGTGTAAAAGTTTGTGCCGTGTTTGCCAACTGTGTTCTTGGCTCAAGCTGATGTTACATGTCTCTCGACTCCAAAGCACGCTCGTTTGCCAAATTCTACCTAAAAATGTATACTGGAATTCCTAATTAAATAAAGCCCTTGGTATTTTTTAATGGCTAATTTGGTAGAAATACAAATAAAAAAAAAAGAAAAGCTCAAGATGCTTTAAAAGGATTAAAAATAGAGAAATTGTCTCTTTCAAACAGATTGGTAGCTTTGGTTTCTTGTAAGTATTGAAATTGTGGGTATTTACCAGGTTCTTAACTGAAATTCTTTACATACATATGTAATTTTTTTTGTTGTTGGTTTTTCAAGTATTCTGAAAATTGTTCTACTACAAATGATAATTGAAGTCAGTATATAATTATTTTTTTTTTTCCTGGCTATATAGCAATATAGCTACCTTATTGTTGCTGCAAGATAAAGTTACCATTTGAATGATAAAGGTATAATTTATGCCAAACCAGTGTAAGAGCTTTTTCAGAAGACTGATAGCAACTGCTTTTATACATATTGCTATGTAAAATGCTTATTAATGTTAGCAGATGTTGCACTTTAATCCCCCAGAATGATTGTTTGGTAGCAGCAGGAGATTTATTAAGCTTGAGTTGTGTGAAATTGTGTGTGCATAAGCTGCTATTTAGATTGTAAAAATGCCATTGAAAACTGTTTAAAAGTTCTAACTGTAATTGACGGAGAGGCATTAGCTGTTCTAAAAGAAGTATATGTGTACCGTTGGCCCTTGCGTTGTAACCTCTCTATCATTTATCTTCTTGTATTAATGTCATGGAATTATTAATTCATGAGCAGGGTTGGATAGGGTGAAGGCACTATTTAAATGTGTGGCACATGTATCCTTATCACTGGAGACATGAAAAGAGTCATTTTGTGTTATCTATAAAATGGAAAGGACATTTAAAATTTCATTTACGGTAATCCACTTCACTTCCCGTAAAACACCTAGATTATTGCTACTGTAATATAATGTTCTTATTAAAATTTTGTAATCTTTCCGCTCTGTTGGCTTATAAATATTGTTGATAGACAAATGTAGACTTCTTTTTTTCTCTTAGTTGGGCATACAGTTCATGAACTGCAGCAGAACATATGAAGAGCAGTTTTAAAATAAAATTTCTATCATAAGGATACAAAATAAAAGCCATTAAGTATCTGGAAACATGAAAGGCTAAATAAATTATAATTTAAAAACATAACTTAATTAGAGAAAAATAGTATTTTTTTTCCAAAGTAGCAATGTCGTCACATTTTGCTACCAAGACCTGTTTTATTTAAAAGGAAATGCATAACACCAGAGTTCTTGGTCTGCTTGAGGAAGCCACAGAATATCAGAGGTCACATTGCTGCTTTAAAACGTGCTAAAAATGTATCTTAAATTTAATCTATGCTGTACATATCTTTTTGAAAAATACTAAAATGTATGAGAAACAAAATGTTTTCAGTCACTCCAGTGAAAATTCATGCTTTGGAGATAACCTCTATTCCATCTTGTTTAATAGTTAGAAGATACCACTTCACACTTCCCTTCTTACTGTGCATTGAAAAGCCTTTCACTGTTTCCACAATACATTTTGGGGTTTTTTTTGGTTTGGTTTTTTTTTTTTTTACCCCTCTTTCTTCCCCCACCCCCAAGGATTGGAAAAATACTCTGTAGGATGTTAGGTTGAAATGTTTCAAACAGCAGTACATGGAAGTAAAAGGAGCCATTCTGTTGAATAATTATTTAGATCTCTTTTTGCTCTTAACTTCTCTAGATGTAATTGTTACAGTTTTCCAATTGGCTTTCCTAAAAAAGGAATGAAATACAAACTGAAGAGTTTTTTTTCTTTTTCTATAATAGTTTGAATAAATAAGAAAGCTCACAGTTCACCCCAATTAAAGGAGTGGTACAGCTCTGATGAGTGACTGGTAGTCATTCAGCTGCCTTGCACAGTTAAGAATAGTCAGCTGAATGTTCATTGCTTATTAAATTGTACAAGAAAATACTCTTAACTACAGTTGCACCATTAGATGCGTAGGCAACTCATACATCTTTACAGAGCCCATCAACCAGTGACAGAAGTGAATTATTTGTTATGTCACAGAATCAGGCCCTTTCTGAACAGATAATAAAGATTTATCTGCCTTTTTTTTTTTTTTTTCACGTTCTTGATGATGTTCGAGCAATTGTTACTTAACTGTTGTATGTTTATTTGTAGGTGGAAGGGAGTTAGTGCTGTCTGTGCAGTACTGTCACATACAACTTCTCACCATTGAGTTCTTCTTTTCACCAGGAATGTGTCTTTTGAGAAAAACTAGAGAGTTTGTTGATGTTTATTTCATGATTTTGAAAGATGTGTCTTCTGTCAATGTGAATGTTTGCTTCCTTTTCTTTTTTTTTAATAACATACACAAAATCCTCAAAAGGGTTACCTAGATTCAGTGAAGATTCTACCTGTAAGTCCTATTTGCATAGAGAATCTTTTGTATGCTTAGAAAGTAGCTAAAGAACATTATTAGTTGATTATTTTTTTCAAAGTTGCCCTATTTCATAGAATCATAAAATGGTTTTGGCTAGAAGGGACCTCTCAAGGTCATCTAGTCTGACCCCCCTGCAGTGAACAGGGGCATCCTCAACTATATCAGGTTTCTCAGGGCCTTGTCAAGCCTGACCTGGAATATCTCCAGGGATGGGGCCTCAACTACCTACCTCCCTGGGCAACCTGTTCCAGTGTTCTACAACCCTTAAAGAACTTGTTTCTAACATCCAATATAAATTGACTCTATTTTAAAACCATTCCCCCTTGTCCTGTCACTACAGACTCTGGTTCCCTTTCCCACCTTCTTTTAGGCCCCTTCAGGTACTGGAGGGTGGCTATTAGATCTCCCTAGAACCTTCTCTTCTCCAGGCTGAACAACCCCAGCTCCCTCAGCAGCCCATCTTTGTAGGAGAGTTGCTCCAACCCTCTGATTATTTTGGTGACCCTCCTCTGGACTCTCCATCAGGGCCATGTCCCTCCTGTACTGAAAGGGCTGCAGAGCTGGATGCAGTACTCCAGGAGGGGCCTGACCAGAGCAGAGTGGCAGAATCACTTCTCTCCATCTGCTGGCCACACTTCTTTTGATGCAGCCCAGGACTGGCCTTCTGGGCTGCAAGCACACACTGGCTGCTTGTGTCCAGCTGCTCATCTATCAGCATCCCCAAGTCCTTTTCTTACAGGGCAGCTCTCTATTGCCTCATCCCCCAGCCTGTATTGATAGTGAGAATTGTTCTGGCTCAGGTGTAGGACCCTGCACTTGGTCTTGTTGAACCTCATGACCTTCACCTGGGCCCCCACATTTGAGGTCTCCCATCACTTCTTCCTCTTATCAGAATTCCAAATTTTGATGTGGCTCATGACCAATATGGGATGGTAGCACATGCCCTTCTTCATGTTTGTCTGCAAGATGTGATCCATTACTTTTTAATATCAATTTTTTTGGTGAATGCTTTGGAAAATACAGCTTTATGGAATTACTGTTAGAAGCTGGTTTGTTGTTGGTTTTTAGCGGAACTAAAATGTGGTCTTATGAATCTCCCGACTGTCAGGCTGCTGCCAAAAAATGGTACTCTGATCACTGTAATATTAATTGTGCTTCAGTAAAAAAGAAACAAAACTAGGAACAACTTAAGAAGGGATTATTTGAAAGAAAAGAAAGAAAAATGCTGAAGTATAGCATGTTTTAAAACCTAATTAAAATCATCCATTATGGAAATGGTCTTTTACAAAATACATTGTTGTGATGCTACAGTAAATTTTAATACTTGAGTATATGATGGAGGAAGTGGTGTTTAAAAATGCCTTCCTCCTGCTGTCTCTGTCTTTAGTCACAGCTTTTCCACATTTCTTCGCATGCTCGTCTGGTGTATTTTATCCTAGATTATCTCATTGCTCTCAAGAAATCCCTCTTGGTAATATTGATAACCTAATATATGACAGATTTCGGTCATTATTATTTAATTTAGTGGTCATATGTATAGACCAAGAGGGAATCTGAATATTGATTCACTGAATGGCTAGTAACAATGATTTATGAGTCAAGGATTCAGTGCAGCGAGCCAAACACAGTAGAGATTACATCTTAGGTGCCACCATTGATTTTGTTTGATATTTCACTGCACAGTGATGAGGCCACAGTCTCACAGATGTTAACATTAGAACCATATTCCTCTCTAAACAAATAATAGGCCACAGATTGCACCCAGTGCATTGTGGGTGGATATGTATGTGCCTCCTGCTTCTGATTTTTAAAAATGGTATTTTTCAGTATTTTTCTTTTAAAGGAGTTGGTATCTCTCTGTTAACAAAAAAGGTTTTTGGTATATTTTTTTTCTGAATAATCAAAAGTGACTTTGCTGCCCACACAAACTTGTTCGTGAAACTTGAACCATATTGTTTAGATTTGAATACAGACCGCATACACTGAGCTTCAGTACAACTGAGAGAAAATGAGATGCTTTAAAATGGATCTTAAAACAGCACCTTCATTAATTCATTTGATATATTCCTTGGCACATGCACAGAAAAGAGGTTTTCAGTGCAGTAGTTTCCAGGCGATTGGTGTGACCAAACTGACTCTCGTGCATGAATAGCAGATGCTGAGGCCGAAGTACAACCATCCCTGAGCATGGTTTGGTTGCAGGTCCAGTGTATTTGGGCTATACAGGTCCCATTAAGCCAGTTATAGCATAAGCAAAAGTGCTGTAAATGCGTGGGGAAAAGCTGGATTCATATCTGTTCTCGCCTGTAACTTGATTTATGTTTTGGAAATTAGCACCTTGTGGGTGTTTCACTGGTGGCTCTGTGCTGGTCTAATGACGTTGTTTTCCTTCGGTGTGTCAGGCATATCTGAACTGATTTTCCTGCTTAAGCCCAGTGGTGAGTGGTCAAAAAGCAGATTGAGTGTGTTGAAATCTTTGCAATCAGGTAGAGAAACTCCACATTGCTGCACAGGTACAGGCATGTCTGACCACAGTCCTAGGACTTAGTTCTGTTTTGTTTTTCAGTCTACTGCCACTTCAAAACAAGTTCTCGGCTGTAAAAAACACTGGATAGGAGGGAAAAGAGGAAAAAAATAAAAAAGAGATCAGCTAAGTGGCATAACAGCTTTGAGAAATATGGGCCTTTGCAAAGCCTTGTCAAGGCTGTCAACAAACAGTTTGCTGTCTTACAAGACTGCTGTGTCTTTGGTTGATGTTAGTCTAGTGAATTTTTTTTTCTGAGGGAAAGGAATGATATCTTCTAATATAAATAGATTATTTTGAGGCTTTCTCGCCTGTGAGAATTTTGAAAAGCCTTTGAATTTTCTTCAGCTGTTACGGTGGCTTCTTTTGGTTTGTCATATGGGTCTTGGTGTTTTTTATTGCTATTCATTATTTTATTGTTTATTTTTGACGTTCATAAAATCTGTCCTACGTAGGTTTGAAAATGAGAGCTATTTGTTTTGTGGTTTAATGAAGAGAATGGCAAACAGCCTTAGACTGTGCCTCTGGTGTCCAAAGTGATCAGCATATTTAACACGCTCAGCATGACACTAAGATATTACAGCTGATAACATTGTAATTGACCGAAGTATCCCTTTCCTCCCCCTCCCTGTTCTTCGGAGGCTGGGGTTTTCTCTTTGAGATCCTGAGAAGATGTAGTTGAACAGGGAAAAAAGAGTTAGAAAGGTTTTACCTGCACTGTTTGAGTGGAGGTGGTCTGATGTAGTGGCACTGTGTTGATTCAGTTGAAATAAAAGGGAATTTGTAATGAGGATTGAGTGACACCTCCTACCCCCATCCCCTCTTCATGCTGAGCATTTAGCAGAGGCAAAAAGAGAAATTGAGACTTGGCAAAAGGACTGTGCCTGGAGCCAAAAAAAAGCCATTCTTATTAGCACTAGCAAAGGTTTACTCTGCTGTTTTATTGAATGAAAACTCCCTGGTGTCCAGGCCTCATCCTGCATTAAAAAGAAGGGGCAAAGCTGGCTTTTTGGGACTGTACTGCCATGTTCTGCGTCTGTAGAACACAAGAGCTGAACTGAAGTGCTGATGAGAAAGGAAAATCTTTTGTCTTTTCCTCTCAGATCCTATTTATTTTCTTTGTGAGTGATTGCAGTAGACCACTGAGCTACATGTGGACTGATGGGGTAAATTGTGATGCTGCACTATTAAAATAGTGTCAGTGCACTGTTCAGCATTATGTCTTGCATAGGCAGATTTGTACTTTGAATGATGTGCAGCACTGATGAGCTGGGAACCCAAGCTGATGTAGGGTGGGCATTTCTGTGGTCATTCTCATTTTAGTGTACACATTTATGCACTATTTCAGATGTTCCTCAAGCATATGTGTGTCTCTTGTGAGCACAATGTAGCTTAAAATACTAACTTTTTGTTTCAAGATTGGAAGACCTCAGTCTGGTTTTGTTCTTATTGTAGTGTTCTCTTCCCTGATACTGTATTCCTTCTATGCAACTTGGGAAGAGATGTTTTGGGTTAGAAATACAGTGTTCAAGGTGACAATTAATAACAACTTTTGAATACAGAAAATAAGTCTTGGTTAAGCAGTTTTAAACAGTCTTTCCTTCTTGCAATATGTAACATGTTTCATTGGACCAGATTAGGCGTTGTTGGTTTACCACGGGCAGCAGAGACTCTTGCTCGTCTTCAGATGGGTTTTTTTTTTTGTAAGATAACTGAAGATTTCCTACAATCTAGTACTGTAGCACAAGTGTAAGGTTATTAGTGTAAGTATTTTAAAGAATTAGAAGTAACTCATATTGAATGCTTTTGAAGGTATGTTCCACGTTGAAAACTAGAGCTAATTCTCCTTGCAGATATGTATAAAGTTGTAGATCAGAAATGGCATTTGTCTCATTCTAGTATTTTACTAATGTGACTTAGTTTTACTAATCACACTGTACTAATTAAATTCCTATATTACAGAGTATATGAAGTTTAAGCTTTTTTTTTTTTTTTAAATTGGGAAAGCCTCCTGATAGGAAAGCACGTGGACACATGATTTCTCAGGAGACTTAGTAGTCTATTAGATTGTGTGAATATCTATCTACTCACCCGTGCCTTCTCTTCCCCCTCCTTTCCTCTGCAGAGTGTCTCAGATATATTACAGAATTGCATAGTTTCATAAACTGGGTTATGAAAGGCGGTGGGGGTGCTGCATATATGGCAAGGTAGGTCGTACAGGATTTATAAGGATGCCTGGGTCCTGCTAGTGCCTTGGTGTGTACGAGCTGTGCAGCTATGGCTGTTGTTCCTTGCCTCACAGTGCCTCATTGTCTGTAAAGTTGGTGTAAATTTTATTTCTGTAATAGGGATGTTGAAGCCTGACTGAGGTTGCAAGTGCTTCGTGCTGTTCCTAAGATGGTTTGTAAAATTAAACACTATATTGTAAAATACATTGCTGTTAGTCTGAAAGACTTTCAGCTAAAGAAAAACAATTCTTTCCTAGCTGGAAAGATCTCTGCATTCCCCTCTGTCTTAATTGCCTGTAAAACTGGATGGAACAGGAGGGAAAAAGCAGCTTTTGAGCATGCTGTGTCAGTTGTCCGGAAGCTCTTAAAAGACCCTTTTTTGGCTTTTGAAAAGAAAACCTTGGGAAGGTTAAACAGAGTAGAGTCAGGACGCAGCAGTCCTTTAAAGGTCTTTCTCTTCAGAGATGAAAGTATTTCAAGGAGCATGCTTGGAGCAGCTTTCTCTTATCTCTGGGGTGCTCTTGAGCAATGCTGCGGAGAGAGAGGTGGCCAACAGTGGCACATATTCTGCAGTGGTTGTGTTCCATCTGTAAGATATTTCAGAAGTATAGAAGAGCAAGGAGGCAAGGCAGAGGCACTGAGATACTCGGGACTCGGAGCACAGCTTCTGAATATGGTATGAAGAGATGCCCAATGGTTTTGCAGTGCACAGGTTTGAACATTAACATTTCCATGACTGACCTAGTCTTCTTTGACATCATCTATGCGAGGTGAACTGCTCTGTTTTCCAGTGGAGGGTTGGTTTTTAGTTTTGATTTGTTTTGTTTTGTTTTGTTTTAATCTATGACAGGTAGCAGTATGGCTCAGAGGTGGGGATTTAGGTTACAACTGAAATTTTCCAAACAGCTTTTATTGCGCTCTGAAATTCAAGCAACCTTTTGCTCAAGGGAGTTTCTCTTCACCCCACCCCCAAGCTCAAGCAGTCAGTGATCCAGAGAAAAGGTTTATTAAGGTCTGAGGGGAAATAAGGTATTTGCACAGGACAGCCGCTCACCGCTGTCTCCTTTTTGTGTTTACTGAGAAGTAACTTAATACGTCTTTTCCTGGTCCTGCTTGTTTGGTTTGGGATTTGTTGTTGTTGTGAGATGCCACTGACAGTCTCCATATCGCTGAGAGATGGATGGGCAGAAGGATGTGGCTGACGGCAGTATCTATAGCTGGAGTGCTCTCTGGCTCCAGCTCATGTCTGGGTACCTTTTTCAGGATTAGTTTTTGTTAGACTGATGAATAGTTGGTTCAGAACTGCGCTGTTCTTTTTCTTGGAGCCACGTAGAATTTCTCAAATGTATAGGTTGCATTCAAAATGTTTCACGGTGAAGCTGTTCATTTTTATTTGAATGAAAAGAAAGAAGCAAATCCAAACCCTATTGCATCAGTTTTCAAACACTACTTAATTTTACTTGCTTTTTTAGAAAAAAAAAACCCCAAACATATGTTGCTGATAATCTGGTAGGGTCTGGTTAATTTATTTTGAATTCTTCTTGCAGCAGCACACTGAGTTAAATTCTATGTCTGTAGGCTATGGCAATCTAGAGAGAACAATATATTGCACAAAGCACTTAAATTTGTCCTTAAAATATTTTGCATTTATTCTTAGTGGAATAGTTTCTGCTGGTTTTGATACCACAAAACATCAATATCCTTTCAGAAACTGTGGTTTCTTGTTAAACCAGTTAAAATAAGTCAGTTTACAATGTCAGGAACTCTTACTCGATTTAAAAACAACAAAAAAAGTCTCTGCTATAAATTCTGCATCTATTTCCTAGAGAAATGTTGGGTACCGCGAGCGGTGCTTTGATTATTGCTTTTGTTTTTAACACAGCTATTCCCACCCCCTGCTTCAGTTTTAAAAGCCCACAAGGAAGAGATGAATTTAAGGATGATAAAGCACTGCTGTGTCACTAACCACTTGAAGGTGAAGGAAGATGTCTCAAAATCTGAGTGTGCAGTGATATGCTATGAAATTGACACTAAAACTTGAGTCTCAGGAAGTCAAAATCTGGACAGTCTGGGAGCAATCAAAAGGCTGATCTAATTTCACTTTTTAGCCATTATTGTTCCTCATCTGTTTTCTTGGGTTATTCTGATTGCTTACTAAAATTACACTGGTTAGTCTGTAGTGTTTGTGAAATAGTTATATGGGTAAAAAATGAATCCAAACTCTTTCTAAGCTTTTAGCTGAACTCTCTCCACGGTTGATGTGTTGTTTGTGGGGTTTTTGTGTGTGTTCGGCTTTTGTTTTGTTTTTTTGTTTTTTGTTTGGTTGTGTGTGTGTGTGTGTGTGTTGGTGTTTTTTTTGTTGTTTGGTTTCTTTTTAATATATCATGGTGGCAATTTTTTCTTCTTTACTCAGCAGGAACTCCTTTGCAATTGTAATTTCTCCTGAACGCAGTGCATCCTTTGTAGACGTTTAGACTTTTTAAAAGATTATTATAATATTTTTGTTTAGTTGCAAAACACACTCAGCCCAGTATGAAAGATCTAGAGATACAATATGTCTCTTCATAACTGCTTCTGGGCTGTCTTGTAGCAGCTGGTGTATCACCATCTAAATTGAGGGCACATCTTTTACCTCTGGGCACATGGGACTGTGCCAGGGAGAGCCATGCTCTGGCTCTGGCTGTCCTGCACTGAAGCACTCTGCTATCGCATGGTTTTGTTGAAATATATGTGTGAATAAAAGTACCTGTGATTGAAGAGCAGCTGTCTGTAGTTGGAAATTGGAAAAAGGGTTTTATTTTTATGTATACATAAACATAAAATCAGTTGGCCTCAGATATCAGTTCTCTTTCATTTCCCTGTGTGAGGAATCACAAGCGTGCTTGTCTTGTATGACACCTACGCTGAAGTGGCATCACTCCTCTTAAAGAGGAGCCAAATAAAGAAGCCTTCTTGGCTTTTTAATAATCTTCTGTTCTGCCACAGCCACTTTCCCTTCATTGAGAGCCAGAGAAATTGTTCCATAATGTTTTCTGTTAATTCCCATCTTCCTCTCCTTGGGGAAAACAAAACATCAGTCTTGTTGATGTCTGTGTGCTCAGGGAACGAACTTATAATTGATTAATTTTAACACTGACTAATATAAAAGCAGTTTACTTCTGAAAATGATCTACAGTTCATAGAGTTTCTCTTTCTGGCATTCTGTGCTCTTCACGCGTTCCAGTTCTCCTTGACAAAAGGGTAAATATATTTTTAAAGCCCTCAACATGCTCCACTCCTCCTAAGACTCCTAAGTGGCCCTTGGATCCTGCCACTTGAATTTAGTATGTTTGTAAAAGTAACATTAATTTCACATAGCTCACAAATACATCCATGCGGTCCTCTCCATTGGTCTTGGAGAAACCAAGCCAATGTGACACCAGGCTGGGCTGTTTGGATCTGTAATTGCTGCAGTCACTCTTCCAGGGTTGTTTCATGTGTCTGTAATAGGCAGAGCCAGCTTTGTAGTGAAAAAATAATTTGGTTTTATATGGATGTTAGCTGATCTCTTGTCATAAGTGAGATATTTTATGGCTCTTTGGAGAAATGCAGGTTGTGTCAGCTTTGGGTGATGGGAAAAGTTTAGCCTGATCTTCTGCAAATCCCATTTCTTATTCAGAGAAAGCATTCACTTGTTTGTTTGTTTTGCTTTGTTTTTTTCATGTGTCTTAGTGTAAGTACATCAATAATATTTGAACTTTCAACTTAACATGTACTGTTATTTGGCAAAGTGTTTAAAGGTCACTGACCTTGAGAGATTACATCCCTCCAAACCTGCCAAATTCCCAGCTACAGTACAGGTGTACTGTCAGTTTTTATTAAAAAATTCTGTCTTCATGTCAAGTAAAATTTGATATTCCAAATTATTGGTGTTCTATTGATGGATTTTTTTTTCCTCCTTTTCTTCCAAATTCTGTTTCTCCAGGTATGAAGATGAATAATGCAGACCACTGGTTTCGATGATGCTGGGCTTTTATAACTGGATTCATTAAGGAATACAAAGAAAATTCTTACAGGGATCAATAATGGTGTCTTCTGGCTGCAGAATGCAAAGTTTTTGGTTTCTGCTCATTATCAGCTTCCTGCAGTGTACTGAAGGTAAGCTTTAGTTTATTTTTTACTTGAGTTTGCAGATGAGCTGAATGGTCTGTACAATTAATTTCTCTTAGATGCCTTGAAGTTGATAGGTACCTTATTTTTGCACTCTTCCTGTGTATTCTTTTTTCTGTTTTTATTGAGCATCTATTTAGAAGCAATATAGAGGTATGTTAAATGTGATATAAAATAAGTAAACACTAAAACAGGTATTCTGTTTGTACTTTTCTAATTTGTCTGTCTGAAAATAAAATGGCAAACACATCATTAAGATTAGAAGTATGCAAGGGAAATTTCAGGAAATAAAACCCAAAGTGCATACAGAAATAGAATGTGCTTAAAGTATTTTTGCTTTTACAAAAAAAAAATGGAAAAAAGCTTCTTTGCTATCAAATGTGGTATTTAAAATAGCTCTTAAATTAAACGGATGAGGAAGGAAAAAGCTTCTTAAAGTTGTTTCATATATTTATCTATTTCTCTTCATAAACTCTTTTATCCAGTCAGTTTTCTCAGCTCTTCTTGTGGCCCTTTTGATATAGAAATATGAACAATCAGAACATGGTTTATGATTTTTTAATTATAAATATTTGTATAAAATTTGAGGTTATTTATGGATGTAATAGTTTTGATTGACTAGATTGTATGTGAAAAGACTGGGCAGTAATAAAACAGCACCTCCATGGATTCTTACATTATTCAGTAATGGGTATATATCTAGGCTTCTTTGCTGCATCTGTGGCATGATCTGACCATCTTTTAAAGCAGATATGTACCTTACTCTGTCAGAATTATTTGAATTTGAAGACTTAATTGTCAGAGATGATTCAGGAAAGCTGCTCTTCCTCCCCCTCTCATCTTTCCCAAATCTATGCAAATAAAAATGATCTAGCCCTCCAAAACAGCAAAACCCAAGATGAAAAATGTAAGTACTGTAATACCATCTTCCACGTTCACTGTGTCATTTCCTAAAGCATTTATACTAGACAAACACAACTTGCATCTTGGGTTGTACTGAGAGACAAGCTTTGCTGAAATAGGTTGTTCTATCTATGTTTGAACATACTTCTATACCAGGGAGTGCATCTTTGTGAAGGTTTCAGAACCCAGGGAAGTCTCATTTCACTTCAGTATCTTTCACAGTCAGTTTCTCCCCTCTTTCTTCTTCAATATTGCCAGGATGTATTAGAAAGCTGGCATTTCCCATGGCACACTGCAGATCTTGGATGGTTTCATCATTGATGGGATTTCTGATTTGGTAGCTGCTGTACTAGTGCTCTCCTGGTGTCTGTTAAGTCTGTGGGCAGCTATAATCTCACTTTTATAGGAAAGTTAGGCCTGACAGGTGGGAGGTAAAATGCTAAATGCTTTTCAGCTTCTTTCACAGGTAAGGAAGGTAAATGCAGATTAGGAGAATGGAATTCCAAATTTTATGACAAGGTAATAATTTGTGTTAGTTATAAATGCATTTATATTGCGAAAGTGGTTGTACTAGTTGAAACCAAAGGTGTAAGAAGCAGAGGCACCTCTTTGTGTTGTGTGTTGGATTTTTTTGTTGTTTGTTTTTGGTTTGGTTTTTGTTGCTTGGGGGTTTTTTTCCCCTTAAAGTTTTAAAATATTAAGTATTTTACTTAATTTCAAAACCCTATACCTCTAGTACATTTTACAAAGATTCACATACTTGTGGTTCAGTACTATGTGGTGGATGAAAACATTTGCAAACAGAAAGGCAAAGGAGACAAACAGCTTTTTGTGGTTTGGTTACAGTAGCAAACAGCATGCTACAAAGAGCATTTTATCTGCTGAGTTTGGAAAGGAAAAAGTCAACTGGGAACTTCTGCAGATTGAATTCTTGTCATTTGCAGAAAGCTAATTTTCATTGTCATCTGTAATATTTCAAGTTCATTTTGTTCTGTCCCTGTTTTTCTTGCTTTTAGTAGCCAGTAGCAATCTTTTGATGCTTCGTTGTGAATTTACTTCTTTAAAGTCTGTACAAGAGCTGCTTTTTCAGCTAAAAGAAACAGAGAAGGAAATTGGGAGCAGATAACAGAATCATACCAAATTAATTGTAAATTCTTAAAATAAATGAAATATCGTGGCTCTGTATACTGGAAATGAATATTAATACAGAGTTGGCTTGCAGCCACAGAAGCAAAATGAATACCACATTATTACACTTTCTCACAAGATTACGTTGCCTTCTGCTTCAGTAATAAGAGATGCCAAGTGTAACGTGCTTTAGTAGCACTTCATGCCTGGAAGTATGAGCATGAACAAAGGTTAAAATAAGAGCATATAACTTTGGCTACAAATATGAAAATCTTTAAGTCTCTTGTTTGGAGTTTAGGGATTTTTTAATAGAAATCTTATTCGTATATGCAGGTTGTTACAGCTGGTGCCGGTGATGAAACCTGGCTGAATCCCTACTATTATATTTTAATGTTTCTGTAAACAGAAAAAATAAAAAAAAGATCCTGGGTGTGAACAAGTGATTAATTTGTTCATATAATGAAGCATTTTCCAATCAAGATAAAGGCTTCATTGCTCTCTCAGTGTCTTAACTTTAACTTGCCAGGCAATTAGCAAGGAGGCACATAGACAAGAAGGCTGCGATTTTATTTTAGTGACACCTATCCAAATAGGAATAGTATAGTCAGTTAAGAAGGTCTTGTTTTTACTTTTGCTTTTTTTTCTGGCTTGTGCAGTCCAGGTGGGGTTGCTTTTGAAGCACTCTGTTCCTTCAGGTGAAATCAACCTGGAAAGGACAAATGCTGGCAGCTGCAGCTATTGTACATTGCTGGTAATTGATCAACACCACCCTCAGTATTGTGTAGAGGCTTGAAGAATATTGTTATTACCATCAACAACAAGCATTGCAGCCCTAAATAAGTAAAATATAAGAGGCAGGTAAAACGAATGAAAATCTGAAGCCATGCACTTGAGTATTAATGTAATTTCATCCTTTTTTGAGCATATGCTACTATGGGTATATCTTTAAAACTGCAATTTTATTACAAAAGACAGACTGAAATAACTACCTTGGAAAGTAGTTTGAATAAAGAGTACCCAAGTAGCTGTGTGAAGCCTGGCCTCATGCTGTGGTTGGTTGCCTGGAGGGGACGGAGCTCTCTGTGCCCACACCAGTCTGTCCCTGTCCCACGTGTCCCAGCTCCCTCATCTCCTGAGAGGCCAGGGTTCTTGCTCCTGTTGGACCCGTGAAATTGAGTCCCACATCTTTACTTACCTGTTTCCTACAAATAGTAAGAAATTAATTACTTTGCCACCACCTTTTCTTTTATTATTTCCCCCCCAATACTAATTAGGTGAAATCATCCAACAAGTTAAAAATTATCTGAGAAAATACAGAAAGTCAGAGTGTGAGATGACACATGCCTTGTTTCCATAGCAAAGCAGAGTAAAAAGCTTATTATGCATATTACTGGTTTCTCTTAAAGCAAGTTAAGACAGATACACTATGCATATGAAAAAAAAGATGTAAAACCTAAACATTATGATCAAGATTGGCTTTTGGACTGTACAAGTTTTTTTATTTTAAGCTTTATCTCGCTTACAGAGTCCACCTTTCTGATCAGCTTTATATGACATTTTTATTCTCCTCTGCTTCTTGAGAAGCACTGAAGTAATTTCTTTGCTTACATTTTATTTAATCAAAGTTTAATTATGAATTATTATGTATGCTTTGTCCAAAGGAAGAAGCATTGTGCTTTCATTATCTATTTAATTCTGTTTTCCCCAATGTTATTAATGGTTTTAAAAAAAACTCTGGCCTGTCTTTGCCATTTTAATCAACATTATGCTGAAAAATACAAATTCTTTATATTCCACTTAGGTCAGCCAAGGTGCTGAGTGCTAAATTGGAAGCATCTCTAAGTGTGTATCAAATGTTAGTGTGTTTACCAAATAAAAGCTATATTAAATGACATACATACAGATAACGTACATTGACTCACTGTAAAGATATTTGCTATTTTAGTGTGTTCTTCAGATCTTCAGCCTTTTGTCAAGCCACTAAGACTTAGTATGGCACAGGTACTCAACAAACTACGGAAGCAGAGTCGTTTTCTTGCACACTTAGTAAGAGCTATTAGTAGGATTTTTCCCAAGATAAACTAAAAAAAACAAAAACAAAAACAAACCAACCCTAAACAAACAGAACAAATAAAACAACTTTACTCTGGACTTGAGAAGAAATCAACTTTTGTTAATTAGCGGATTTAAGTTCTACAAGGGGTGAAACCCATTATGGAGTCATGCAAGAGCAAATAGGAGCACTAATTTAATTTCTAGCCAGGGAATTTATCACAGCATGAACTCTGTAAAACACACAGTTAGTAGGCAACTACTTGATAACTGAGATTGCAAAGCATCTGCAAACAAACCCAATGTGCTAAGGCCAGCCACTTATTGCCCACCCTTTTGTGGGTCACTCTAATAAGCCTTCCAATCCTATCTTTGTTTTTATCATGTAGTCCTAAAGTGTTTTATGATTCTTTAGCAAATATTGTTGATTGGTTAATGCAGATTAGCAGAAGAAAAGAACTCTATGAAGGGAGCAGTTGGGTTTCTGCAGAAAGCAACTGCTGCATTGAGTCCTGTTTTCTTTACTGGAATAGGATGACATTTTTCACTCAGATGCTATGGTGCATACTTATCTGGGACATCCTTTTTCCCTTTCCTGAGGAACTGTATGCTCAATGTATCTTCTAAAAAGGAAATTGATCTAAACAGTGAGGCCAGACTTGTTCTTAAAGACAAACGTCTGTTAAAGTTTTCAAGTGCATTTCCATGTAATAGAGACTGACAGACTACATGGAAATGCCAGAAATTCTTTACTGTGCTGGCAGTGAATATCCGTTCATGTATTCATTCCCTGAGCAGCAAGGTCTGAAGGATCCTATACTGGAACATTACATTTTTGGAACCAAAACAAAACCACCACTCTTCTACAATGTAAAAGAACACACGAAGAACCATTTAATATATTGTACTAACATTTGTATGAGAATTTGCTAGGAAATGTCAATTGTAAGGGTCTTACACTTTTTTCTTTGCTGAAACTATAAATGCATAATTACTATGAGATGAATAATAGTATTACTCCTTTGATATGCTGTCTTCCTCAGTTACATTAGAACCTTCTTCATGAGGGGAAATTTTGCATCTTCTTGAGCTCTGTATTCAGAATAAGTAAAGTACCCTCTAATTTGTGAAACTTTAGAAACAGTGTGTTGTGCTAAGGGCAGATACTGTATTTTCAGAGCCCTCTAAGCTATTACTCCAGTTTACCATGTATTGTTGCCATAACCTCCATGGGTCTCAGTGGGTAAGTTGGGCCATACAGCTTAATGCTGCAGTTAGAGGGGATTGACTTAACCTTCAGCTAACCTGTGCTGACACGATTGCCTAAGGGGATTTTCTTCCATTAAATATAAATCTGGGTGTATTTTTGATTAATTGCAGTAAGGTACCTTTCCAAAAACACAGTAGCAGAATTTGGACAGACAAATCTTAAAAAAAAACCAACTCCAAACCAACAACAAAATAATCAAACTAAACAAAATCAAACAAACCAACCAAACCAACAAAACAAACTTTAGTAGTATTCTGCTACTAAATATGGAGAAAAAAAAAATCATTAACAGTTATATTTTAAAAGTATCTAAATTTCTGTTTTCTGTCAAGTGGAAGAATACTTTGTTTTCGTAACAAGATTTGTTTTATATAGCTATTAACAACATTGTCTATATTGCACTTTTAAGTCATAGTGTAAAATGGAAATATAACACCTGAAGCATTTGATATCAGTGAATTCCTCAACACAGGCTTTCTTATTACATCTGGTGTCCTTATGATCAAACTATAAAAATTATCATGAAGTATAATGATCTAGATTTAATATCATTGCCAAGTTCTACAAGCACATAATGGGTTTTACACTTGCAAGTAGATCCATTGATATTCATGGTCTCCCTCTTGAGTAAATGGTACAGAAAAAATAGTATGTTGTACAGATGTCTTAATAGCAGCAAGTCTATGTAGGACAAAAGCACTGCAGAAAAAGGACTTAAAACAGCTCTATTATGTTTCATTACATGCCAGCTTCTGTGTTTGCTGTAGTGTACCAGGTTGTGGTGTGTGAGGAAGAGGAGATAAAACCATTCACAGAAGTTTTTTGCTTTTTGTCCATCCATACTGTCATATGAATGCATTTAATGGAGGAGCTCCCAACATGTTATGCAGTTGTATAAGTGAGGAACCCAAGAGGACCACATAACTTTCCGTTGTTGGATGATGTTTTATGAGCGACCTTGGTGATGGAAGAAGAGCTGGCTTTTGTGTTCTCCTTTTTCAGGGGTTTTGATGTGTCTCTCAAGAGTTAGGATAGCTTTGTTCTGTCCCAGCAGAAAGTGCAAGGTGCCGTTGGAGTAATTTTCCTGTAAATCTGAATTTAGGAAACCTGAGAGGAATTTGACACTGAAAGCAGAGTCTGTTGCTTTTTTTTGTTGTTGTTGTTGGAAAAAGAATAAGAACTGTTTGCTTTTTAAAGACTTTTAAAGACAATTGTGTATCACTTCTGGTTTAGCCAGTTTAGTAACTGCATCAGTGGACAAGGGAAGAGCTGTGGACATCATCTATCTTGACCTTGCCAAGGTCTTTGACACTGTCCCCCACAACATCCTCCTTTCTAAGTTGGAGAGACACGGGTTTGATGGGTGGACTGTTCAGAGGGTAAGAAATTGGCTGGATTGTTGCACCCGGACAATAGTGGTCAATGGCTCTATATCTAAATGGGAAAACATAACCAGTGGTGTCCCTCAAGGGTCTGAGACCAGTGTTGTTTAATATCTTTGTTAATGATGTAGACAGTAGCATTGAGTGCACCCTCAACAACGATACTAAGCTGGGTGGTGTAATTGATATGCCAGAGGAATGGGATGCCATCCAGAGGGACCTGGACAGGCTGGAGAGGTGGGCTCAGGTGGACCTCATGAGGTTCAACAGGGCCAAGTACAGAGTCCTGCACCTGGGCTGGGGTAACCAGCATTATCAATATAGAATGGGAGAGGACTTGCTAGAGAATAGTCCTTTGGAAAAAGACTTGTGGCTGCTAGTCAGTGAAAAGCTGGACAATGAGCAATGGCAGCCTAGAAGGCCAATCACATCCTGGGCTGCATCAAAAGAAGTGTGGCCAGCAGATTGAGAGAAGTGACCCTGCCCCTTTGCTCTGCACTGGTGAGACCTCACCTGGAGTCCTGTGTCCAGCTCTGGAGCCCCCAACACAAGAAGGACATGGACTTGTTGGACCATGTCCAGAGGAGAGCCACAAAAATGATCAGAGGCCTGGAGCAGCTCTCCTATGAGGACAGGCTGAGAGAGTTGGGGTTGTTCAGCCTGAAGAAGAGGAGGCTCAGGGGGGACCATATAGTGACCTTCCAGTACCTGTAAATGGCCTATAATAAAGCAGGGGATGGCCTATTCACAAAGGTTTGTAGTGACAGGACAAGGGTTAATGGCTTTATGCTAGAAAAGGGTAGAAAAAAGTTCTTTAATATGAGGGTGATAGATCACTGGAATGGGTTGCCCACAGAGGTGGTAGAGGCCCCATCCCTGGAGACATTCAAGGTTCCTGAGCAGCCTGACCCAGTTAGAGATGTCCCTGCTTATTGCAGGGGGTTTGGACTAGATGACATTGGGAAGTCCCTTCCAACCCAATATATTCTATGATTCTATGATTTTATCATCTTCCTAGTGAGCTGCAGTCAGATTTGCCTGTTTGCCACTGATCCTGTTTGACTATTCATGTGACATTGATCTGCCTTCCACAGTATTTCACATTAATTTCTCCCCATTGAGCTTCCCCTGTTCTTTTCCCTAACTTAGGCTTGTGAATTGCTTGTAACATTTAATATTTCCCTCCCCACTTTTTAAATAAAATGTTACTTTTAAGAATAAAGGTGGGATTTATTCTGTGCCTTTATTAACATTTACCACTGAGAGTCTATTGTAAAAACATGAATCTGTGGCTTAGAACCGATCATGCTTTTTAGTGGTTTAAGGTAAATATACTTTTAGTAAACAAAAATGGTTTGCTGCTTATGCTTTTGCATCATTTAATTTGCAACAGATGAAGCTGGCATGCGTGAAGAGTGAAGTATGGAAAGTACTAGAGGGCAAACTGGTGGTTTGTGATGTGGATTATTACCCATAAAGATGGACAGAGTCCACAAAACATCACTTCATGTATTAATGTACCAGCTGGGGGAAAAAAAAATAAATCAGTAAAGCATATCATGCATAAACTGTTTGGTTTAGCCTTCAAATCCATGCTCAGTAATGAAAAACTTTAGATCTTGTATATCTTTATACTAGTGTAAAGATGTATGTATATATCTTCACTTATATAAAAAGTATCTATGCAAATACAATTAAAAAAATCCAGAACACAAAAGTTTAGATGTCATCCATATATAAACTGACTTGAAGGATTTATAATATACAGTGTTTTATTCTGCAGTGTACACAAAGTGCTGACAGGAAAACACTGGAGAAATGCATCTTGCCACCAGTGTTTTCTTTACCATTTACACTGTGATCTTGTAATAGAACCATTACTTTGGTATGTGTATTTATTTACAGCAGTATAACAATTAATTTGCTGTATAAATTATTTTGAATCTCACTCTGTTAAATCAGTGGAGTCCTAACTCAATCCTGGCATCAACTCCAGTTATAATGTGTAACATTTACCTCTTTGATGCATTATTTCCCACCTCTTGTATTGGTTAGTGATCCATTTTAAGAGCATTTCTATGTTGCCTCCTTTTTACAATAGTAGGAAGACTTTCTTAATATTTGATCATAATTGTTTGTCATCATGTTAGTGCCATTTCTACCAGACTTGTTTCCAATTTTATTTACCTCTAAGTCTCATCTGCTACAAGGTTTAATTTTTTTTTTTTTCTAATTTGTCTGGTTTAAAACAAAACAAGCCTATTACAATCACAGGGAAAAACTGCACTAAAGAAAATTATTGGTCAAGATGTTTGTGACCCGCCCAGAGTTTTATTCTCTTGATACTATTTCCATTTGGAGTAAGGGATCAAATTGTAATGGGTTGGGGGGGAAAGTGTGCATTCAAAAGCATTCAGAGATGTTAAGCAACAATAAAACTCTAACTGTTTAAATGACAGCAGCTGACTATTTGAATTAACTTTGTGTTTGGCTTAATTTGGGGTCCTAATTATTCCTAACTTACGTGAGTAGATTTCAATTATACAATACTGCAGGGATTTGTAGCTAAGGCAACTAAAGGAATCATTTTACATAAAGTACTTTTGTTCAGCTGATTAGGCAGGTTAAAATGGAATGATAGAAAATGGGAACTCTTGTCTGATAAGACCCAGTGAATTCTTTCCAATGACTGAAGAAATAACAGGAGGAAGGACCATTATTGAAGATTTTGAGATGTATCTACTTTTTATGCAACATGTTTTTATCTTGATAATGTGACATTAGTTAACCACTCACAAGCAATTGATTGTCAGTATTAATATAATAAAATGGCAATTAACATTTTTGTGGTACCTTAGTTTGGTCTTCATGTGGTGATATTTCCTAAAAGCTTGTAAACAAAAAATTTAGTTCTTAAAAAGATTTTGTAAAATACCAAATATTTATTTATGCTAGTTAACCTTTTAAACAGTCAAAATACATTGTGTTTACTGCATATTTCAAGTTTTAGACATACAATTCTCATCTCCAATATCCATTTTATTGCTGTTCCATGAAAATAATTATCAATTGTGCTACAACCTTGAGATAAACAGAGGGAATTAGAGGTGAAGGACTTACTGGAATAAAAGACTCTGGAATCAATTTCTGATTTTATTGCCCACACACATGTATATACCCTTCACTGGGAATTAATTGGGCAAAAAATCATTTGCACAATTTGAGCTGAAAACAGTATCGATAAATATATGTATGTATAAATCTATTTAGCAGTGTTCATATATATCCTGAGGTAGAATTTCATTTTTATTTTTTGAGCATTTATAAAATCATGCCTCAATTGAATCTGCAGTATAGATAGTTGTCTCATTTTGATGATGTAGACTAACATAACTAGACTTGGTGTTTTTTCTGTTTTCTTTTGGGTTTTTTTCCCCTTTGGATTTTTTTTTTTTTTTGGTTGTTGTTTTGGGTTTCTTTGTTTCTCAAGCGGGTATTGAAGGTTACAAGAATGCTTATTCTGCTGACTTGGGAGAACAGACAACACAATAGCATGTCTGCAACCTAAACTGATAAGTCTGTTTTTAGATCTGTCAGATTTGCCCATATATGTTTGAATATACACCCAGGCTTTATAGTCAGACTTTAAGAGAAGTACTTATAGTTGTTTTCTCTGTGTGTTGTGGCTAGATCAGAACTTGAAGTACCTCTAATGAGGTCAATGTAAGGCTTTGATGCTGTTTAGAGGAAAAAAACCCAACCCAACCAACCAAAACCAACTAACCAAACAACCAAACAAAAAACCTGAAAAAAAAAATGCCTGTGAAGTGTATGGTTTAATTGTGTAACTAGTTTCAGAATTAAATCCCAATTGCTTAAAATTTACACAGTAGATCCATGTGCATCTCTTCCCTCCTCCCTGACAATACCAACTTTTCCTTTTTTTTTTTTTTTGAAAATACGTATCTTTTAATCACACATCTGCTCTTAACACTACACCCTTTCAGTTACTACTGCTGACAGCTATTTAGGGCAGTCTCTGGAGCATGTGGAGTTGTGTGCAGCTTCTCCGTATCAGGTGTTTCCAAAGGGAAAGTGTTAAGATTTTCTTATCAGAAGATGCTGCAGTGGGCAGTGTGCCTTTGGAAGACCTTCAAGGGCAAGGCTGTGGGTGCCCTCCTCACACCTGGGCAGAACATCTGTGCCTGCCCCAGGAGCTGAGCTCACTGAGACCAGGCACAGCTGTGCTTTTGAGCAGTGCCCATCAGAGGGGTGCATCAGATGATGCTGAGCTGCAATGTTGTTATCTGATGGTGATGAGTGGAGTCGTGCTCTGTCACCCCATCAGCTCTTTTGTGCTGGCTCCAGTGTGATGGCCCTGTGGTGGACTAAGGGAGGAGGACTGGGAGGAGTCAGTCAGTCTGTTAGTCAGAGTGCTCCACTCTTAAGAAGGTGAAAAAAAGTAGTGAGATCTGTGTGTCCAGTGAAGCTAGGGAAACCACTGTGGTTTTTCCTGGATTTTATATTCAGGAGTAAAAACGTATAAAAAATGTGTGATACTTTATCTTCTAGTATCAGTTTGATTCAACACAATTAATGGTTCTTTGTGGGACGTTGTCCTCTACAATCAAAGCATCTAGAGCCTGAACCTCCATGATATAGTCATTAAGATGGCAAAGGCCATCCCAGATTGTCTACAAGTGTTTAAAAGTGCAAATACAAGGACAGTCTTTGTGGTTTTATAAGGGTGTGGTTAGACAGTTGTCGGAGTTGCATCCTGATTTTTTTTTCTCCAGAAGGGGAAACAAGATTTTTCCAAAGGACTCATTTCCCAGATAAGCAAACTCTTCCAAAGGCACCTTGAGCATTGTAAGCTTGCTACGCTTTTACAGGAATGGAAACAGCCTCGCTGTATCTTGGTCCTTCTAGTTCAGATATTTTTTTTTCTTTCACTGTATGATGTTAGTATTTTAAGCTTCAGAGGAAGGTGCCAAAATACTGAAGTACACAAAATAGCATTTCTTAATTATCTGCTGTCATTGAATTCAGGAAATGCATCCCAGCTCACTGCTTAGTGAAGTACTTAGGAACAGATTTGCCCATATCTCTCATCTCACCCCATTTCTAGACCATTTAAGAAGCATACTGAGGGACACCATTGTCTTGTCCTTTGTCATCCTGTTTCTCTGCTTCCATCCTCTCCCATCTTCCTTTCCTGATGATCTATGCCACCTTTCAAACTTCAGCTGTGCAGGGGAAATCATTTGGCTTCTATGCATTGTCTTCCTTAGCCTTAATTGTTCACCTAATTCAGAAGACTCGTCACTTCTCACACAGAAGTGAGGCTTCCTACCTTTGTTGTACTTAAATAATTTCTGGTTATGATATAATTGGAGAAGGTCTTGGTAAGACACCTGTGAGTTTAAGCTGTGCACAGAACATAAGCATGGAAAAAAATATACTACACAATCAGGAAACAAAACCAGTCATATTATACCAGTTTGCTTAACTTGATATGATGATAACAAGTAATATTTTAATTTTGCAGCACAGTTATAAATTTTGGTATATCTAATTGCAGCGAACTTTTCCTGCTCAGCAGATTTTTTTTGTCTTGCTGAGTAAGTAGTGTGCTTATGTGAATGATACTTGGGTATATAAACTTGTTTTATGGATGTGTAAGGGCTTATAATTTTCTCTTTAAAGTCAAACTTTTTTTTTTTAAATTTATTTAATAAGAAGATTTTTATGGCCAACACATGCCCCATGAGAGAAGGAAGAACTTGCAGATGGTTCAGAGGAGAAGGTCTGCTTCATACATTAAAAACTTCATGTCAGCATTACAGCAGAACGTTTGCTTAGGGATCTCTGTTATCACTGACACTTTCACATTGACAAGCATATGGGATGTAGTGCTGAATGTGTAAATTGAAATGATCACATCTAGCGTTTCCCTCTCCCAGGTGCCAGCTTGCTGCTGCGGCTTCTGCACTTAATGTTGAAGGAGAGGTTCCAGGCATAGTTGCATTTGCTAATTACCTCTTGTCTCCAGGACAGAGTCCTTGGGCAAACAGCTTACCCAGGTGTTTTTGAGAACACCTATCTTTCCAGTACAGGATTGCAGGTGGTCCTGTGGTGACAGTATAGTGTGCAGAACATGTAAGAAATCTCCAGCCATCTGTGTATGGTTTGTTTGTTGTGGTTTTGTTGTGGCTTGGTTTTTTTTTTTCTTTTTAAGACTTTAGTGAAGAACAGAAGATAAATTTGAATTTTTCTGTCTTTACAAAATTTGTCAGTGTGAAAAACAGAAAACTTCTGTTCCTCATCCAGAGAAGAATGTGTCCATGTGTTTGTACATTGGAGTTCTTCTGATAACAAACCTGATTGTCCTGTCTTGTGATTTCAGCAGAAAGTATGTATGTGCCAGTGAGTGTGCTGCAAGGACTTGCAAGTTAAAATAAATAGAATGTGGTGGTTTAAGGAAGTGGTATAGTCTAAATTGCCTTTCAGTACTCCTTTTCCAGGATCCAGTTTAACAGGATTATATAATTTTGCTAATACCGCTTTGATCTGTCATTTATACAGAAAGGCAGGCTTTCCAAAGCATTTGCCTTACATATTCTTTTTGGGCTAGACTTAATCACTTGCAGAACTGATAATATTTTCTCATTCTTTAAGAATTCATATTACAGTCTTATGTATAATATGACTGTGGTTTGAGTACGGAATGGTAAAATGAGCCTTTTAATTCATAATCCAGTAATTCAGACAGCTAAATTATGCCTCCCTTTACCTTTTATTTATTAAAATGAATACAAAGAAACTTCAGAGGTATTGATGTCATCCAATTGCCCTTTTAGTTTTCTTTAATGCTGATTGTAGAATACATACATTCCTTACTGTAAGTTCAACATCTGTTTCTTTATAATTTATCCTTGCATTTTTCCAGACTTCTCATAAAAATTACAGTTCTTATTCCAAGGCACTTTGTACAGTCCAGAGTCCACGATGTTCACTGGAGCATCTCAGTAATTTATGTATGCCCAAGACAATTTTATTAATAGTTACACCTTCATGCTTTTTTGTTTTGTTTTGGTTTGGTTTTTTTGGGGGGTGGGGGCTGTTGTTTTTATTTTTCCTTCCCTCTAGTTTGCAAGTTAATATTTACTAGCACTCAGGAATCATTATATAGAAACTTGTTAATCAAAAACAAAACAAAACAAAACAAACAAGCAACTCACCCACCCCCCCACCAAATAAGCCAAGGGAAGAAAAAAACCCACAACAACCCCAAGACAAAAAGACAGAATTAACAAACCAAAGCGTGTACATGTGTATGTGT